>JAIPRK010001651.1:0-33245 GCA_025469195.1 Chaitophorus viminalis
ATTGTTGTAGGCATGTACTATATTCTATTTAAAAATTTGAGTTAATGTGATTTTTACACTTTTATAATAACTGCTTAAAAGTTTGAGATAGTGACATTTATTATTAAATACCTACTTATTTTTATGGTTTATTTAAGATCTCATAATTCAGATAGCTATTGAGTTTTAACCGGCCTGACCTAATGATTCGTTCCAATACATTTTCTTTAAATGTTGTATTAGATGTACAATTAATATCATTGACTGCAGTAATTATTAGTATAGTACAGTACCTTTATCCGTTTCCCTACCCTACGGTTGTCAATCATAAGTTATTATTCTACAATGTATGATTATGCCTCTGCACTCGACCAATCATTCAAATATACTATAATATATATGCTGCAACATTTGATAGAATATATTATAATATATATATATATATATATTATCATACTTATTTCCAAAACACATATATCACATTTTTACAATGCATACAATACATTTATAAGAAATTCTACTGTTTTAGGACTTACGATACTGTACTAAGAAACACTATGGGACATTAGGATAACACTCAAGATCTTTTGAAATTCATTAGAAACTTATATTTATATAAATAACACTAAATGTTCCAATATATTTTATTTACTTGGTATACCATTAATACCAATGACTGAATTACTTATTATTATTATTATAATTCGCTGTGTATATACTATTGCACTGTAGGTATGTTCTATATTCTATATAAAAATGTTGGCTAATGAAATTTTATACTTTTTATTAATACTGTTTAAAAATTAGTGGTAGTGATATTTATAAGTCAGTATTTATAAGTACATAGTTTAAGAGTTTATATAATTAAAATGGTTAAAGCAATTGACTATCATGGCAGTTAGAATATTAAACTAAACAATAAAAACACAGGTAATGATTTAAATGGTGTACCTTATAGATTTACAGTTAATATATTTATTATTATATCCAAAGTGTACCACTGTCAGTATAGTGTATTTAACACATAAAAAAATATAATATGTAGATATTTATCCATTGAAACAGCTGTTATATGATATATATAAATAATTTTCATTATAAATTACTGTAGTAGAATTTATAATTTATTTTAAAATGTTTTTATTATTATATTATATATAATATTATGTTTATCACTCTAAACAATGTATTTATATATATTGAAATATCAATGAATGTGTTTATATATTTGTTAGAAAAAATCAAGCGTTATAACCTACACACATAGTGCACTTAAATTAATATATATTTATAATAACAATTAATATTTTCTTTTTAAACAGAAATTGTGTTTTTTATGTGTTTAACATTGTATTTATTATATTTCTATTAATTTATAACAATTATATTCAACAAATAATGTTGGTTAAACCATAATTATTCAAAATTTGTCTCTATGCCGAAATTTCTTAATTGCTCAATTTTAGACCCTTAATACCAACTCGGTCGTTAGGGAGAGAGATAAAGGCATTGGTGTAGATAGGTAGTGGTCTCGGTTTCGAAACCAATGTTCAATTAATGTGTGAATTATTTGAGACACCTGCCCATACCTCTTTACATGGTCACTGAACATTTTTGCATTTATTCAACTTTTTGTTTTTATATTACTTATTTCTAGTTGCCGAGCTTTGGAGGAGGGGGTTACCATCTCGCGTTCGTCTTTACTGATCTATAATACAATGCTATTAAAACTATATTGGTGATAATGTGCATTATTTGAATTTTTTATTTTTACTATATCTTCTCAAGTTCTTAACTAACCACCTTGCACAACAGTGCTATTCTCTTAGACTAACATGCACACTCCGGACTTGGAATCAACTGATTGCGTCAACTGCTATAGATTTGTATCCTAAACGACTCACAGCTAGACACTACAATCCATATTTTGACCTTGCTGAATTCGGTACGTTTAAAAGAACCGGACATATGTGTGGGCTCCAATGACCGGATCCGCGATCCGACGAAGTCAGATTGCCTACCTTGCTGGCTTATTATTCGCACAATACCGCTTTTCTCTTATACGAAATTCACTTACGATACTTAATTACATAGCGTAGGTATATAGCATTAACTGTTATCTATGTGCACTCTAAACGACTGACGGCGCTAGACATTACAACTCATATTTTGTACTTGTCGATTTCGGTACAGTTAAAAGAACCGGACATACGCGTGGGGCACAGTGACTGAGCCCGCGATTCGACGCTGTCGGATTGCCTACCAGGCTGGCTGATTTGAGCTACACCACTGTTCTCCTACACAGAAATTCATTTAGGTACTTACTATAATTATTTTCCTTTATATCAAATATATAACGTTAACGGCTATCGATTATCATCCTAAACGACTGACGGCTAGACGTTAAAACTCATATTTTACTTTCCCGATTTCGATACAGTTAAAAGAACCGGACATACGCGTAGGGCATAGTGACTGAGTCCGCGATTCGACGCAGTCGAATTGCCTACCTGACCGAACTACTCACTAAACAATGGTATTCTCTTGGATTGAAATGTCTATAACGCCTATCAATTCCACATGAATCGACCAACCGCTAGACATTAAAACTTTTATTAATAGGTACCAAATTTGTGATTTTCAAACTGGGACTGAACGACAGACGTCAAATAACCGGACTTCCTGTGACCTGTCTTCGCGCCGTAGGCGCGATGACAAACATCCACCATCAGTGACCCGTCTTCCCGCCGTAGGCGGGATGACAAACACCTGGGTCGGAGGGGGGGGGTCTGGAGCGTAGCCCCAGCTAGACCAAGTCTAGTATAATATAAAATGATCACTTAAATATCCACAGTTTTTTGCTCATAACTAAAATATTATTCAACCGATTCCATTGAAAATTATAAAAGCACGTAGCATATGATTTTCTCGATCGATTGATGTCTCATTCTAACGATTTGGTCCATTTATTAGACCTACAACCTTTAATAAAGAATACCAAAATATTAACACGTATTAAATGGGAATGTTTAGGTTTCTGTATATACACACGGTCGAGTGCTTCGCCTTCTTTTTTTTTTTACTTAGCTCGTGACACTACCGTGTCGCTGGATTCTGTAGCCATTTAGTAGATACAGTAAGGCCGCATGTGTATGCGGCACATAAGAAATCTTTGCGCAGTAAAGGTAAACGATGTGCGGCAAAATGTGTACATTAAGCAGCAGGCGATGAGCGTTGTAAGTAAGCTAAAAAAGTTGTCGTATTTTAGGTATTATTGAAAAGTTCATTTTTACGAAGATGTCTTTTAACTAAAAAAAAAAAAAAAACAGAAAAGAATTGGAGTTCACGAAATGAATAAAAAATTAAGTGTGGTAGGTGAATTGCATCATGTATATGAAGAATTAAGACATGGTAAAAACTAAAAAGAGATTTTTCAGTTTTTTTTACGTATGTCCATAGGAACATTTGATTTTCTAATATCATTCCATAAAGATGGCCTTCCCTGTACTTTTAAAATGAGAAGGTCTCGACTTGCATTATTTGTAAAATGTACTTTTTGAGAACACATGCTATATTTTAATTGGTGGGCCATAATTGTCCGGAAAATAAATGTCCGGACTGATAAAATCACGGAATGTAGAATTCCGGAACGTAATAATCCGGAATGTAATACCCCGGAATTTAAAAGTTCGGAAAGTAATATTACGGAATGTAAATGCCCGGAATAGTAAAAGTCCGGAAAATAAATAATCCGGAACGGTAAATATACAGAATGTAACATTCTGGAATGTAAAACGCAGGAACGTAATTTCCCGGAAAGTAATATCACGGATTATAAAATTCCGGAAAAATATCAGTGGTTTCTAAACTTCCACGCTTTACCGCCGTGATGTCTACTGTTACATTGTTTTATTCTGTTTCACTGACTGTAAACAGTAGTAGTCAAAACATTGCCGTATTTATAATAAGTATTTATTATACAGAGTGAATCTTATTTCATTACACGCACGGTATTTTTAAGCATAACAGAATAGTAAAATTAAATTTAGAGCAAAAAAAAGATTAAAAGTTTCTATATTTTTTCTAGGTTATCTAATTTTTAATTCAATTTAAGCTTTTTTGAAACTTATAAATCCCGCAGATTGGTTAACTGCGTAAAAATCACATTTACTTGTATTTTAGAAAATATTAATAATTGTATTTAATAATAGTCTTAAACACTTTTTTAATATTTTAAAAAATTATCACAAGCTTATAAAATGCTATTAAACAATTTTAAAGTAAATTCAATGGCTATTTGAAGTCTACGCTAAGAATTTTTAGAATTTTTAAAAAAAAGATTGTAAAATTACAGTATCCCGTAAATTTGCCAATTATTTCGTATTTTTTTGTACAACTTGAGAAGAAAATTATCTTCTGGGAAATTTTGTAAACATGAAAAATTAATACTGACTTTATTAGGTTTTTTTAAGGATATCGATAAAATTTTTTTCTGAGAGAAACAATTACTTAAAATTCTTGTACAATTTTCATTTCTGGTAAAAGTAAAATGTAACGGTGATTTAATTTCTTTTTTATATGCGTTTAAATTTGAGTTTCCTTGCCATAGGATGAAGTCTGAACCATCAGTAATATGCTGAAATTATTGATATATTTGTCTTCTTTATATATGTTTCATATTAAATTGTGCCAATTATAATATACTACAGTACTGATATTCATTATATTTGTATTAAACACTTATTTTAATACTCTTATATCAAATATATATTGTGATATAAATGTTATTGACTAGGTATTTTTGATATGATTAAATTTCTTTTCATTTTTTAAACTTTAGAAATTTAGAGTAATAATTATAAAGAAACATACAAATGTACAACAGGTCGTAGGTAAATCTTGGTTTATTTAAAATAACTTTTATTAAAGAATTTATAGTTGTACATAATACATTAATATGACTGGCGTATGTACATCCCCAGACCAAAAAGCCATATAAATAAATTGATTGTGCTAAAGATAAGAAAACTACCTTTAAGGTTTTAAGATCTAATATATTACGGAGTATTTTAAATTAATAAAATAATTTTCTAATTGAATTATTAACAGAATAAATATGGTAAGCAAATTTTAATCTGTGGTCAAAAATAATACCTACCTAAGTATTTAATATTGCACACTCTCTCTAAAAAAATCACAATTACAAGATAAATTCAAATATTTACAACTATAGGAATGTATACGTAATTCAGAAATTGAACTACATGACGTACATATATAGTTAGAAATATTTAAGATTTTACTTTTAGTTAAGTTCAATTGAAGATTATTATTGTCACACCAATTCTTAATCAAATCAAGACATATGTTCGATTCATGTATTAAATTATTATAATCTTTATTTTTTAAAACTACTACTGTATCATCAGCTCATAACATCAGCATTTAGTTTCAAGTTTAAAAGTCCATTTATATAAATGATAAATAATAATGAACCAAGAACCTTGTGGCACCGAAAATTTATTGGTGTTTATAACACTCGGGATTGCTTCAATTCGAAATTTTTGAGGTCTAATTGAAATAAAATATTTAGGCATTACCTCTTATGCCACTGAAATCAAGTTTTTTTGTTAATAACTCATGATTCACACTGTCAAACGCTTTTTTAAAGTCAAGAAAAATACCCAAACTTTGAATAATTTTTTACCCAAATTATTATGAATGAAGTGGGAAGTTTTAACTAATGCGTTCACTGTTGACATATTTGGACGAAAACCATATTGATTAGGCGAAAAAAATGATTGTTTATTCAAAAAAAAAAATCATAAGCCTTTTTTTAATACATTTTTCAAAATATTTTAAATACCTATAGTAATACAGTAATTATTAACAAAGATATTTTAAATAAAATAAAATTTAATATTTCTATTTCAAATCGTTAATTAAAATAAAAAAAAAAAACAACTGTTTTACTAAAACTTTTATTTTCCTACTAATTAGGTACTAAATTAACTTATTTTATGAAATATGTCGAAATTGAGATAATTTGGAAGTTATTATGTTGTTGAAAAAATGGTATCTATCATTGCATTCAAATTTCACTGATACATTATAATAACCTACTTTACTTAGGTTTACTACACGTCTACACCCCTACTGGCTACTGTAAAGCAGAGCGAGTTCCCATCCATTTTATACTTGATTATAATTTGCGACAGTGGTTCTTGAAAAATATGTCAATGTGAAATTAAATTTTAAAATAATGTTATAAAGATCCATCATCGAATTATGATCTAGTTTATAGTCCTATATAGTCCTATATGAACATTAAAAATATTAATTAGTTCTTTAAAAGATCCTATAGTAAAATACTTATACATTAATATACATTACAAGTAGATATGTATGTTAAGTGCATCAAGTATAAGATAAATTACCTTAGCCATCTTTACATTAATATAGAACAACAGGATTTTGTTAATTTTATTAGTAAACTCATGACCATATATGAATACTTACATAATTCTTTCCTTTTGCATTAATACATTAACTTCAGACGGTATCAAAATGCTCTAGGTGAAAAGTGGGGAGAATACACATTTCAAATTACATTATTCAACTTAATGTGCTGAATAATATAAAAACTCTTACAATGCATTCAATATTCAATGACTAATCTAAAGAAGTTATAATAGAAAATGTAATTTGTAGTACTACTACCTACTTCAATTTTTATTAATGTTAAGATAAGTACAATTTCAACACAATCGCCGACTACAAATATAAACGACTAACTATTAAGAAATATTAACTTTGAAAAATAGGCCTAATATGGTACATATTTTCTATAAGTTTATGCCTATTTCTATGGCAAACAGGAAAAAGATATGTTAAGACCAATAATAAAGGATATATTGTTTCATTAATATAAAAACTTTTTACTGATTAAAATATATAATTAAATTTAACATATTAGAATGAAATATATACAATGCATGCGAATATACAAATACAATCACGGCTAATAGTTTAATACATATTAAAGTAATAGATAGTTGTGCAGCAGATGGTTTGTCATTGAATGTAAGTTTGCAGTAAATGCTGAAAAATATGAATAATATTTCGTCATTGAGTATATTATAAGTATTAGTTTCGTGAAAATTATCTAAGGTTAAAAAACAAAAAAGAATTAAATTTTAAAAAAAATGTTCTGTACTATATCTAATCTATCTATTTTATATGAGAAAACTTTTTCCACTTTAGTTTTTTTTTAAATTAATATAGAAATAAATGGTATATGGAGTGATTTAAGGCTAAAACTATCCAGTTTTAATCCAGATATCGACTTTCTTGTAGAGCACAAACTGTGTCAAAAATTCCATTAAATTATTAAAGTTATAATTAATTAGATTTAATAGTTTTTTTTTTTAAAAACAATTGGTTTTTAATTATTTTTGTAATAAATTAATAACTTATGTATATATATATATATATATATATATAGCTATAAGTCAGCGCAAAGATTTTTTTTACTAAATTGGTAGTCCGCATAACTAAAAAGGTTGGGAATCGCTGATGTAGATAATAGACATATAGTATATATTCAATATTGTACCTACATAAATGTTTAATATGTAACAATACTAATTGAAAAATTGAGACATTTTTACTAGATTTGGATTACTAAATGTTATTAGTTTAAAGTTTTAAATAATGGTCTACAATTTAGAATGAGTGAGCTTATTGAGTTATGTAATAATATAATACCAGTTATTAAAATTAATTGTGCATCTTGCATAATGCATACAACCACGATTGCTTCGATTGTTTATCCAATGATCATTTTACCCTTTGATTTTTGAGCGAATAATAAAAAAAAAAACGGATGGGCCTTGCTTTGCAGTACAGTTGGGGGTGGAGTGCACCTCGCTTAAAGGATAGGTCATTATTACAATGGATGTGTTAAATTTGAATACAATGATAGATATCATTGTATACGAATAACGATTCTGAACGGAGTTAATGTTTGTCTAAAATGTGTATATAATAATATAGTATTTTATATTTAAATTGAATTATAATGCAATTTCATAAAAATTTAAATTTCAAACAGTCATAAAATTTTTGATTTTGGTCCGGTAGAAATTTTTTTAAAGATTTTTGAAGAGTAGCTTATGGATAACCTAGTGTTAAAATTTTGAACCTTAAGTAAGAACAGAATAAATTTTATGAATTTTTATCTACAAAATAACTTGCAAATTATCGTGATTTTGACACATTTTATACAAATTTGAGCTTTATGAGTTTATAAAAAAAAATTGAATGAGAAGATCTCCGATTTTTTTTAGTTACAATTAGTTTAACTTAATATATACCTTGTATTAAATTTTCAAGAGTTTTCGGTCAACCAATTAAATATTATAGATGTTAAAAAAAATTTTTTTACAAAAATCAAAAATTTAAATTATCTATAAATAAGTGAAAATATGTCAAAATACTTTGAAAATTTCACCATGTATAGAAAACGCCATTATAAAGATTTGGTGAAAATTTCAAGTTTTTGCGGTTTTTCGTTTTTGAGTTAGAGCATTTTCAAAAAATGTATTTTGTAAAAACGTGATTTTGAGTAAAATTTCCTGATTTTTTGTAATTTTTTTGTCGTTTTTTCGATTTTTTTAGAAAGTATGGAAAAAGTTGGATTTTTGACTTGCCAAAGTACCATCTACATTCACTTTCCTTTCTGAAAAAATACTGTTTAAGAAAATCGAAGCATTTTTACTGCCATAAAAGGTTTCATTAGACACAAAAAAAAAAAAATAAAAAAAACACACACATCATTGTAAAATTAATCACTCCGTTCAGAATCTAAAAATGAAAAATTTCTTTTTACCATGTCTTAATTATTCATACACATGATGGAATTCACTTTACAAATTTTTATTCATTTCGTGAACTACCATTCTTTTTTATAGTTAAAAGGCCTCTTTTTCCTCTGCTTTCCTATATGAATGCGACCGGGTTAACAGCCAAAAATGGAAAGTTTCAAAGAAACCAAATCAAACTCTTGAACATTTTTTTATTTGACAACTTAATATTTTGAAATGTACTATGTTGGTGAATAAAATGAATAAAAGAGTTTTCATCGCTTTGTGTTTTCTCAATTATTTCTAAATACTTTGAGGGTGTACCAATCACCATGTACCAAAACACATATTTTTGGATCATTTAATGGTGTATAATAGAAAACTACGTATGGTATTTTTTATTATTTTTTTTTCGTCACTTAATTATTAGTTAATAATCAACAAAAGTTTGAAAGTGTCCAATTTGTTTATTTTTCAATGTGACAACTATTACGTTGAAAATGTAATTCATAAAAAATCTATCATACTTAAATAATAACAAGAAACAATGGCCAAATACATGATTATAACGAAGCACATCTTGCCATTATCTCAGCTGGTAATTTGGAAGTCAAGAATTCTATTTCTTTTCTGCCACCAGTTTTTTGAAGCCATCTTTTTTCTTCATAATAATCTAACATGTTATTAAATTCTGCTGTAGACAATTCAGGTACCATCACCGGGACGAACGGGTCTATGTGCTCAAATCCCTGAAAAAATATGGTTAACTTAAATTTCTAAGTTCTAAATTTTAGACTTCCTAAACAAGAACTGAATTGTTTTTATTTAATAACTATTTTCTATAATATAGTTAAGTAAATTTCTAAACAATGTTATGCATTCTTTATGTCAAATATGTTTCATAATGTCAATACATGTAACAAATTCTTGTACACAATCAATTTTTTACAGTTACAATTAAAAAGTAAATGATTAATTTTTTCCTCATATAACCGTGGTTAATATAAAAAAAAACTGATTAACGATAATAAGAACTTGTCTTACTTGTCGACCACAGAGGTAAATTGGTAAATGCGACTCTCTTTTGTTGTTTATTGCTGCTCTAGGTGATGTGACCATAACTACTGCACCATTATTCTATAATTATTTAATTTTAAATACTAATATCAAAATAATGTATATAAATGTGTTAAACATATAAAATTGGTATTAAACATTACCCAATCAGAAAGAACAGCTGATAATCCTGTTTGTACTACAGAGATTTGTTGAGGAGTTACATTAACTCTGTCTTCTGTTTTCAAATCTGTTTTTTCATTGAAAAATGCATTAAATCCATCCACTGCTACTAACATTTTACATCTAAATAAATAATAATATAGTCAATATAAAACCATAATTAGATTTTTACACATATTATGACAACTATATTATATCAAAAGAAAACTTTCATATTTGATAAAAAATCAAGAATTAGCTATTACTTTTGATTCAAATTATACATTTATAGTCAATAAAACATTAGACATCCAAATTTAATTTAATTGAAATAGCACATAATAATTATAATAAATATTAATTAGAGCATTTTGCTGAATGAAAATACCTTTAATATTATTTGTTTAAAAAAAATTATTGTATATAGTTAAAAAAGTAATTTCTGACTAAGCTTTTTATATGAAAATACTTCATATTACAGTATTAATTTATTCTTGATGCTTTTTTAACTTGATGTATTTACAAGGATTCATAACAATTATACTGATGTTTGAGTTAAAATATTACTCACAAATTCATAATTAAACATTTTTATCGAAATGACTAGGATTAATTATTAATCCAAAATCTATTAATACGGTAGACTTACTTATCATTTGAACAGTGAGCTTTCAACTCATTCAATAATATATCTATGCAGTCACATGCATACTTTGCTCTATTTATGCCGTGTGTAATCAACTCATTTAATATGGTTCCTTTGGGTGTAGTTTCTCGTATACTCCAAACATAATCTTGGCTTGTTGTAAGCTAAATTGACAAATGATAATTCAAAAATTAATAACAACAGTCTTCTGCAATTAATAATAACATGGATAAATGTTTATTAAATTGACTACATGATAGTTTTGAATTTTAGGATGAAACGGTACAATCTTCTAAGGTTTTGTTTGGAATAAATATTTATTTAAAATAGTCCACAGATTTAACAGTAAAATTTTGTTCTAATTACTGATCATATATTTATGAATTATTTTAGAATGAAAGTATGTTTTGAATTGGAATATGCATTTTGTAATAAGTACACAACTATTATTTTAAAACAATAAATGTATATTGTTGTGATAGAATGCTGCCAATGTATAGTGATGTATTTTTTTTTCAAAATATTAAAATTATTTGTATATATTTACTAATGGGCAATGGCCAAATGTTTAAAATACCTTTATGTTCGTTATAGTTTTCATCCAATATTATTAACCTGTATAAAAACATTATACTTTGAAATGGTACTCACATTGAGTTCATTTAATAAATCTTCATTTTGATGTTTGAAATGTTTTAACCATTGAGCTCCTATTAAAGGTAAGTCAGCTAACCCACTTTTGGTAGTTGACCAGTTGACTTCTTTCCGACCATACTTCAGCCATATAGGAACTAAATAAAAACAAATCTTTTAGAAAAAAATAGTTAGTCGAAAAAATTCTAAGCATAATTTTACCATATGGGATATGAAATAATATGAATTTAGAGCTATACGCATAATGAAGTATATGTGCGAGACTGAGAGATTTACCACTACCAGCTTGACCATCTATAAATAAAAATAAGGAAAATGCCTATCCATTTTAAATACATAAACTAATTTAATATACATTGTTATAATTTTAAAAGGATACATAATAAATATCTGACTGCTGGTTTTTGGTAATCAGCCAATTTTAATCCCTGTATAACTTCCAATGCTGGCTTCCGTACCATCAATGAAGTTTCAGCAAACATCTTGGTTTGTTCAACGAAAGGTTTTGGCAAACCACCCATATGAAATATACTGCTAATTGTTTTTGGATCAATGGTATAAAATTTTGATTCATCATGATGGTCATGATCAGCCTAAAAACATACATTTCATTATAAATAAAAATATTATGAGCAAAAAATAAAACACTTATAGTACTGATTAGTGAATTTTTGTTAGAATATATTCAGTATTTTTATCTGTTGTTTTATAAGAAAATTAAATACTATAATACACAAATATATAATACTCTTTTATATGATTCAATAAGTTTTTATGATCACTATTAAATAGCATGAAGTTGGGTATAGCAACAATATTTTATGAATAAACAGTTGATGTTTACAATACATGATACAATCATTTGTACTAAAATGTCTTTATATTATTAGTATTTTTCCGTTTAATTTAGAAAACATGGTTGTGGTGTTGCTTCATTTGAATACACTCATTTTGACCGATTGAAAATTCAAGAGCACTGAATCAACCGTTAGTCGAAATTTGAGGAAGATCTTTTAACATCTCTCGTATATTACACAGATAATCGTAGGGGAATGGAAAGATGGATAAAAATTCAAACCGGGTTAGTCTTATCCGTCCGCGCTGCCGTCGGGATCTGATACTGCGCCTCTTGTTTGACCGCTGTTGTTGCGTAATTGCACACCCGTCTATAGGCCCTCATCTTGGCTGATTTTCCGTAGGTATCATATATGAGAACAATGTTCACAACTCAAGCACCGCAGCAAAGAGTCGTGTTATCGGCGAGGTAAGAAGTTTGGTAAGTTTGGTTGCCGACGAAATTCACGAAACTGACGAAACGCACTCGGCGGCCCGGACGATAAGACGAGCCGTGCCGAGATAAGGTGATTGCGTGATAATGTTACGACCAAGGTGGATAAGGTGTAATCACTTTGATTAAAAGTTGATTGAAATATGTACAGGAGCGTTGACTACTCGATGAACTGATGAAGGCTCATAATTTAGAACAAACGCACGATGACAGATGCAATATTATATTATAATAATAATTAATAGCAAAACAAAGCTTTAAAAGCTATAAAATATTAGATTATATAGTTTACTAAATTATTATTACTACATTATTTGAGACCACTGGTTTACATTAAGAAAAGAAAAACAATAAATCTTCCTAATTATAAACATAAGATAACAAATTTTCACTTTATAACTCAGATAGTCAGATGTGACATGTTTATTTTTGTCTAATCACGTCTTATATTGAAAATGCCTATCAAGTCCTTGTATTATAATAGCAATCATATACCTATCACTTTTTTTGTACTGCTGTTTTGACTCTTGTCATTGTATTACCTAATTCATAAAAATCTTTACAATTTTCGTAAAAGTGTTTTCAAGTTCTATAAATTTATTTTATTTTTAACTATAGCATAATAATTATGGCAATTAAATGTTTTGTGTCTGGGTGTAACTCAGGTTTACCTAAACAAAATAAAATGTATAAGCTGCAGGGAATAAAACTGCCTTCAATATTTCATCCTTCTGAGGTACATTATTTCTAAAATAATATTATATTATTTGTACAACGAATTTTTAAAAATTAATAATTTATTATTTATCTATTAAGAAGCTGCAGTATAAATAGATTAATTATACTATTTATATTTTTAAATAAAAAGACTAGCATACCATATATATATTTAATATAAATACTATATCTATTATACCTATAATACCTAGTTAAAAATTTTTTTATTAATAATAACATAAATCAAAATAGGTGTATGAGACCAATACATATGTGAAATTAGAGATTATAAATATAGAACTTTAGTTCTGAAAAGAATAAAACAAATGTAAAGAAATAATACATATATTAAATGTAGTTTAATAATTGTAATATTTTAGACTCTAAAAATGAACTAGTCTAAGAAACAAATAATCATTTCAATTTTTTAATAATAAATAATAATATATTTTTATAATACTTTCTGAATAAGTAAAAATCAACAAATAATTATCAAATTACAATATATTTAATACATTTAATTTATATCTATTTAATTTAATTTATAAACTATGCATTATACAACTTGATAAATAAATAGAAAAATTCAAAGTTTACATTAGGGTTAATTTATTTCTTTTTAGAACATGATTGATACTTGGAATGTAAAAATTCCACGAGCTGATAGGTTATTAACAAAAAAAATGGAGTATGTGATCTACATTTTGTTTCTGAAGATATTATTTCTCATAAAATTTTTGAGGATGAAGAAGGAAATGAGATAAAATATGAGCTTAAGAAGGTTATTTTGAACCTAAATGCAATACCTTGTATTTTCCCTAATTTATCTTCTTATTTCAACAAACCAGTAAAAAAAATGAAAATCTCTAATGGAAAGATCAATAAGACCAAATAATGTTAAAAGGAATAAACCTATTGACATAAATGTAAGGCACTATATGAAACAATAACATATTCATTAATTTTATTTATTTAAATTATATTTATTACATTTCTACAGACTGGAAATGAAACAATTGTTAGCATTCAATTAGTCACTGAAGACATAGATAAGAATATAATTGAACCATTTAAGTATAATATTCATACTGATGCAAATAATATTAAGCTACCAGGTCCAATGTGGGGGATGCATACTGATTAGTGATTATTCAGAAAAAACACTTTTTACTCATATCAGAGGTCTTTCTAATGATAAATGCATTATGTTCATTACCCCCAATATATCTAAAGTAAGTATTTTACAATTATTAGAGTAAAATGATCACATTCAATATAATTGATATATGATTTTAATTGCACGGTATAGGTATTTATAAGAGAGAAAGAAACTCATATTGAAGAACATATTGAAAAACGTGATGATATAGAAAATCTGTTATGTAAAATTAATTTGTTAAATATTTGTTCTGGTATTAATACAAATCAATGGTCTTCAAAATGTAAGTTTTATGTGGAAAATAAATATGTTAATGTATTTACTGTAAAAATGTTAAAAAAAATATAAATAGGAAAATAAATCAGCAAAAAACTATATTAAGAACCCAATTTAAGTATAAAAGAGCTCAGCAAATAAGAAGACTTTCTAAAAAGGTTTTTAATTTAATTTATTTAATTTGCCATACAAATCCATAGTAATGAGCGTAATAATGAGCCTTCATCGGGTAGACAGCGCTCCCGGTGGCAATTACAACTTACAAGTGGTGTAATTTTTTCGGCCCGCTATCATAATGGTATTAGATAGGAAGTGTTGTCACCTCTTTATATCCACCTTGGTTACGACGATAACAATTATAGATAGTAATTAATGATAATAAACTAATTATTTTTTATTTTACGTACTTAATATTTATTATTATAAGCTCTGCATCAGTCACGTGTACTTCGATTATAAAAGTCATTGTAATGTAATAATATAATTTATAGTTATCAATAGTTTTAGGGAGACCTTATCTGTATTGGCTTGTATTGGTTTGAAAAATTAAAATAAATGATAAATATAATCATAATTATATATTTTGTTTTCGTTATTTTTTTTGGAAGGTAGGTATAGTTTTTGAAAGGGGTATTTGTCAATGTCTAACTTTATTTATGGGTAATAGTCTTAAAAAGGTTGGAAACCGCTGATCTATGGGGTACTTGAAATGATCTCAAGCATAGACCTATGAACAGTATAAACTAATATAGGTCTATAATCTCAAGCCTTTCAAGGGGTCTGCGAAAAAAAATTGGCTAATGGTGGAAAAATGTCGAATTTGTTTTATATAAAACAATTCATTTTATAAGTATGCAATATATGTTGTTAAAAATTAAAACTTGATAAATTTCATGCGAAATAGCTTTCAAAAGTGAGTTTAAAAGAAAACGATTTATTAATTGTTAAGATTATATATCTTACATCGTTTGAGCCTGATTTAAAACTAATTCCAAACAATATGTCAAGGTTTTCACTTAATTTTTATACTACAATCATTGATTTTAGAATATATTCATTAAGTATATATCAATTAGTATATTCAATATCAATGCTACAATTTTTCCATTCATTAAATAAGTAAAATAATTATTTTATTTTATTTATTTTTGTGTTTCGTATAACAATATATGAAAATGTATACATTTTTACATAATATAATGTTATTATTATATTTTATTTATATATTATATGAGTATTTATGAAAAAAGTTTAAAGTTATGATCAGGGGTACAATTTAGCAAAATATTAAGGTACTGAAGAAAAAATAGGTTATTTTGAACTGATGATGATATTTAATATTGATAATGATTCATTGGAATATTTTTTTATAAAGGAAGATTTTTTTCGCGTACCACCTATGAGCGTTACACTAATCCACTTACCAGAGCCTATTAGCCTAATCTAAATTCTAAACGATCAATACTCGCTTCAATAAATGGTTTCGTCCATATAACGAATACGAATATTGACAATATTGTCGATCGCGTAGGGACCGATTATGATGTATATTATTATTTTAAATCGTGGTGCGAATTACGACGAATTTATTGTACACCGCGAAGGTACGAACGTAACGCGCTGAGGTTGGTTATCTATTCAGTGGTGGACATTACAACAACAATAACAACAACGATGTTTACGACGACGTCATGTTGGTCACCATGACTAGGATATCAATATTCTGCCCCCTCCTACGGGTCTTGTACGTACCGATTCGTTGTGTACTCGTGTGTAGCGTATAGACTATAGACGTATAGTGTATACTGTATAGTGTTAGTGTTTACTGTATACTACTATACTCTGTAAGTCATTATTCCAGTCAGTGGGGTCTTTTTTTTTTTTTTTTCAAATCGTAACGTTTGTTTTGTTTTAAAACGTTCCCGTTCGGATAATATATACCGTTCCAACGTTAACCATGTAAATCACCGTACGTTTTATGCCCGATAGTTGCCAAACAGACGTAAACACCAAAAATGTAAGTACTGCATAATATTATGATCATACAACGTTATACACCGTCGCCTACCACCCTCTCCGTAACCCAAACAGCCCTTATTTATGTTATTATTAATATTATTATTCGATCTGTTTCAATTGAATTACAACTTGACGGTTATCTAGTGGAAATAAATAAATTGTATTCCTAAGATTCTATGTTAAAAAATAAAAAAAACCATTCAAGGAATGAAATTGTTATGCATAGGTCTTTAAAAGGTATTTGTGTTTCAGCGACTTTGAAAAAACAAAAACCTATAATAATGATATTCATACTGTAGGATTAATAGAGGTGTTAGATTTAAACACAAGATTTTAATAGGATTTAATGTATGTGTACACAATTCTTAATTTGATTAGTTGAGTATTATGAAACACAGTGTACTACTAGCTACTTACACGGCTCTTTTAAGCATCAATAATATGACGTTTATTAATTATTTAATGTTTTATAAGCTAGATCTTATATTTTTGTAATTCAATTTATATAATAGTGCACAGTTGCGGTGTATACATTCAATAATTATTACATTGTCTAGATTAATGTTGGTGCTTAATAATGATAAAATGTTATTCAATTTGTATCAGTTAAATATTTATCTGTACATTCTAGGTAGAATATTGTTAATTTATACAAGAAATTGGATTGAATATTTAATACTTTTTACATGATAATGATTAGATTAGTTGTACCTAGGTAATACACATATTATTTTATATTCCTGTTTCTTGCAGGATAATTTCTGTGATAAATCTAGTCAAAAAAAAAAAAAAAACCATTAATTTAAGTGAAAACTAATAATAATATGTTGAATAATGAGTGCTAAAGAACGAGCCCGTAATAGATGGAAATTATTGGCAAACACAGTCAGTAAAAAATGTCAAGACCAAATGTTTGCAGCACAAATAAGCTATGATCTCTTTAATATCGAATGCATCAATACTGAATGGTTTAAATATTCTACTTGCGTTCAAAGCAATAATTTCTCAGCAAATGTATGTCGATCTTCTATAATTGTCACACCTGAAGAACTCATGGGCTTTAACAATACCGGCAATGTTCGAATATGGCCATCTGAAGAGGTATTAGCTTATTATGTACTCTCAAACCTGGATTTATTCAAAGATAAGACTGTATTGGAGCTGGGTGGCGGTATGAGCTGTTTAGCTGGTATAATGGCTGCTCTATATGGTTT
Organism: Chaitophorus viminalis; assembly: GCA_025469195.1. Taxonomy (NCBI): domain Eukaryota; kingdom Metazoa; phylum Arthropoda; class Insecta; order Hemiptera; family Aphididae; genus Chaitophorus; species Chaitophorus viminalis. The sequence continues at coordinate 18,035 of JAIPRK010001651.1, forward strand.
TTGTAGTGATGTTCATTTGACTGATGGAAATCCAAATTCTGTATACAATGTTGAACGTATACTTGAGAAAAATGTGTTCTCAGCAAAAGTTTCTTGTTCGGTTAGTTATGACAAAACATATTATTAAATGAAATCAGTACCATATTATGTAGATTTGTTTGTTCATTAATACATGTGAATTAATCTGTTCTTTTATTTTTATTATTTTTATTTCAACCTTCTGTTATTAAAAATCTATATTTTTACATTTTTAGTTCTTTATTCTTTTATTTATATTTTATTTGTTTTAATAACAATCTAATTCATAATTTGTTTTTTCCTTTATATATATAATCATTGTTTGTTTGTGATACTGTAATAGTTGTAGTCGAACAATATCAATTCTCTTTTATTTATAAGCATGCTTTTGAAGAAGTAATAGTTGCCTGAAATGAACAAGTCAATATTTTAGTTTTCATTTTATCCTGGAACTAATGGTAACATTCGCTAATTAGGTGTTGAAATGGGACCAAAGACCTGCAAACATAAGTCATTATGATGTGATACTAGCAGCTGACTGCCTATTTTTTGATGAAGCTCGTGATGATTTGGTGCGTACTATTGCATCATCATTAGCACTTGGTGGAATTGCATTGGTTGCTGCACCAAAACGAGGAACTACATTGTACGAGTTCATAAACATGGCGCAGCAAGAAGGTTTAGTATGCACTGTGCAGCAAAACTACAACGCCCTAGTTTGGGAGCGTCATTGTAAACAGGTTCTCTATAATTCTTTATATGATACCGATTCACATTTTCCATTGTTGATAAGTATTACTAAGCCAACCAAAATTATCGATTGCCAATTTCAATAAGATAAGTAGGAAATAATTATAGTGTACCTACAACTAATTTTATAATAGTGTATTTGACTATCCAATATTGAGGATATATTAATAGTTGCCTTTTTATTATAAGTAGCATTAAAAATGATGAAAATTACCTATTACAGGGAATCAATGTGTTTATGTAGATTCCTATTTATTTAAGTATATATTTAATCCTACGTTTCAGTATTTGAACTACACAACTACACTAATTTGTTTTTACTTATATTCTTTAAAAACATTAGCTATATAAAATATTAAGTGTGTGTTAATCAAATTTAAATTAGTTTATTTTATTATATTATATGTTAAATTGTAAAATTACTATTTATTCCTGTTGTCTAGTTCCATTAGTTTTACTTAAATACTTTATAGGTTCCTATCCTTAACATCAAATAGAGTTCCTTCATTTTCTAGAGTTGAAAGACAAAATTTTCTTAACAGGGTTTTGGTTTATTCGAATTTTCTTTCCAAATAAAGACATTAAATTATTTGTATTTTTTGAAGTTGCCAACTATTTACTAATACAATTTAATTTTATGTATAGTATTTATTATCATTAAATATTTTTAAAATAATTAGCTCTTTTATTTTACCTAAATAGTTTCGAAATTGCTGTCATATTTTTTTGAAAATATTAAATACTGAAATATCTAAATTTGGCAATAGTATTTTATTCAATTTCCAGTTTAAGTTTATTTTTTCACGGTTGCTTTTTTGATATTAAAAATTTGTTGGTAATTAGGTATTTAAATTTGAACATATTTCTTGTACATTTTTGATTATTTGTTTACAAAACTTTTTTCGCCATTTGATGTTGTTTGTGTTATATATAATTTGTTGAAATTTGTTCCACTGAAATATCTCCTAACTTTGTATTCATCAACATTATCTGTCACTATTATTATTCCAAATATAGTATTATGATTTTAAATGAAATAAAACAATTAAATATAAGTAAAATCAAAAATAAACATGACGCCTCAAAAATTTTTAGTGAAACTGTACATTATTTTTTACATCTATATTTTGGTATTTATTTTCACTAGGTACCTAAACCCCTCAATTTTTTAGTTTTCCAAAATGTATCATTTATTTAAGTAAAAATAAAAATATGATAAAATAACTAAAAGAAAATATATTTTGATGTGCACATTTTTAATTTTTTTTTGAGTTCCTATTTATATTTATTTTCTATATTATTGTAAATTAAGTATACTTCACGATAATTTTATACTTTATAGTCTTATAATATAGGCGAATCCTGTAAACATAACATTATTTTATTATAGTAATTTATGAACACCAACTAATACAACATTGAATTTAATAACATTAAATATGGGTACATACATTAATATAATGTTAGAGTTATTATAAAACCTAGGGTCCAATCTAGAAGTAATTATAACTTATGTTTTAATGTAATATTAATATTATATTCATTAGTATTATAGTTACTATATATAATTTATATATTATATATTCATTGTTATAGATAATTTTAAAAAGACAATTATTTTTTACATTGTTACCATTTATTTAGTTCATTTATTGCATCTAGTCTTGTTTAGTCTTGTAAAAATGTAGTGTTTTTCTTGTCAATATTGAAGTTATTTATACACAGTGTTAAAATTTAGTCATGACATTGTTAGATTGGTTATGTATGTGATAATTATAAAAAAATAAAAATCTCGTTTGATTAAAAAATAAATTTGTTCAATATTATATAATATTCAATTATTGTTTATATTATTATTCGTAATATATTTTAGGAATCCTTATTTTAATAAATTATATGGATATTCATTCCAATTACTTATTTTTGTTATTAAATTATTGAAAAAAATTACCATGTTATTACATGTACATAGAAAAATGTATCTTGTTTAATCTTAAATTCCATTCACATTATATTTTTTGTTATTATCAACTCTTTTTTTTTTTTTTTTAAAAAAAAAGGAATTTTCAACATTTTTAGTACATAATTTAGTAGATAGTGGTTATGTTTTAATTTAAAATTAAAATAAAACTGCCAATTCGTGTTGATCTCTGAATGATTGACATTAACAGATATGCGGGTGTGTGGTATCATGCACATCAATTTACTTGTTTTATTGGGTTACTGTTATGACGCAAGTGTAAAATTATTCAAATGAAAATTAAATTCGAACCATTTGTGGCTCACAGGATGGTGTCTTAGTTTGTTAGTATTTTGCCAAGTATCACCGTATAATTACAATTAGTTAACTACAAGTAGGTAGTTCGCTGTTGTAGGTGCAACGCGGCAGTCATATTATACGACCTACAAATTCTAAAAATCACAATAGGGATTTATAAATATGTGTAACTTAGTTTTCAAATAAAAGTCGCTAAAACAGTAAATACATATGAAGTAGTTGTACGAAAGATGCTTGTTCTCACGGCGTGAACAATGTTTTTTTTTTTAAAAATTATAACCAATGTAGTATTACGGCATTTCTTTCTATGTATTAAGAATATTTAGAATAACCTCTGTATACCTATAACTTAGAAGTATTGAATAAAATTTGAAGTGTGTGGCTGTCGGCTATGAAGGTACTTTTTCAATCAGGTTAATCTAAAATGTACCTATAGGTAGTGTGTTTATTTAATATACTTTACATTTTATGTACACATTTTAATATTGGATCACCTACATACTGTGTATAATTACCACCTGGGCTGAGCAAATTTACCTAATTTTCAAACTATGCTTACCTAGATATAGAATTGAATAAAAATAATTTGTTTTTGTTCTAATATGGGCCCAATGTTCTATATTTGTAAAATTGGCAAAACAAAGTTGGCTACTGGTTTACATAATAGTAATTTGTTATTATATATTATTATATTATTCGATCGATTTATTACTTTTGCACTCATTAATCCATTACGAAATCACCTCTGTCTGCCAAAAAACCATTATCGATAAAAATAGTTCTTCATTTAATTTGGACATTGGTACATGGCAGTATAATATAGACTTATTTAAATTACGATGTGAAAGTGAGGTCTTCATGAAGGCATTTTCATGTAAAAATATAACCAACAACTGATAGTGGTCGTACTGAAATTACTTATATTTAAATGTCCTATACGGTTGTACATGATACAGTGGCGAATGATTTATCTTTATAATGTAAATAAAACGTATATCTGTTGAGCGTCGACGTAGTAGAAGACTCCGCGAAATCTGTATGGCCGGATAACTATTTAAAATAATGATAAAATTATGACTAAATGCTAATCAATCATCCTTAGATTTTGATTGAAATTTTTGGTATAAACATATAGGTATCTTCTGTACTGTAAAATATTTGTTCAATATAGTTATTTTATTTTCATAGTATAATGATCTATTCATTTGTTGCGTACATGTTCATGATACTCTATATTACGTTACCTATTAACTATTTAAATATCAGTGTACCGTTACGTGTATTATTTAATCTTGTTAAAGCTCATATTTAGTGAGTGTAATCGTTCTGGGTAAAATTATTCAGTTGTGGAGGATCGGTTATTGTTAAACATTTACTTTAACTGTCGATTTTTGTAGGAGGGGAGGGAAGGATTTATTAAAACAAATCATTTTTAAATGCCAATACAATTTGATAGGTATAGCTTTATAAATAGGTACTCTTATGGATATACTTTTTTCTAAGTAATTTCACCAATAACCGAATTCTCTCGCATCGCAAGTCCGTAATTTTAAATATTCATATTGGAATATCTGTAAATCCAGTAGGTATATAATATTTGTTATAGAAACTTAAATTATATGTGACGACGTTTCTACGACTGCACATCAGCTAAGAAGAAATTGTATATTTGCTGTTATATAGGTAATAACACTGATAACCAATAATAATATACATCTACATCTGGGGTGGCCAACCTGCGGCACATTTGATGTTGTTGAATGGCACACTATAGCGTCAGATAAAAATAATTGAATTATTAAATTATTGCTTTGTGAAATAAGATGGCTTGCGAAAGGAAAAGCATTATAAAGATTTTGGAATTTAAAAGACGATGTTTTAGAATTTTTAGAAGAAAATAATGAATTACCTGATGAATGTCAACTACTGAGGGATAAAAATTGGTTAAACGACCTCCCATTTTTAACTGATGTTCTTGGAAATTTAAATATTCTCATTAAATGACTTCAATGCGAAGGAAATTTATTCCCAGTCTTTGTAGGTTCTATAAATTTTTTCATATCTCGACTTTGTTCGAAAGTAGTATAGGAATGGGAAATTTAGACCGCTTTGTACGATTAAAATCTATTTATCAACCGACAGATACTCCATTAACGATTTTTAAAAATCACATTTCATCACTCTATGAAAGTTTTCAAGAAAGATTCAGTAGATTTAAATAATTTATTTATTAATCCATTTATCATAGCGACACATGATCTCCAAAAATATTACCCTAACATCAATTAGAGATTATTGAACTTCAAAATTCAACAGTTTTAAAATGTAAATATATAGAGTTGTCATAAATAATAGAATTTTGGAAATTTTTACCCAAGGAAGATTTTCCAAAACTACATAGTTTAGCGTTGAAATTCGTTTGTAGATATGGCTCTACATATATTTGTGAAAACATTTTTTCTCGAATGACCTTAATCAAAAATAAGTACCGTAGCACATTATACGTATACTATTATGACCGTATACTAATTTAAAAAATGTAATGCTCTTATCTACAAATAAACTTCAACCAAATTACGAAGAGATAATGGATATCAAACAAATTCAACATTCTCATTAAAAAAAAATCACTTGTCACAATTTTCATAATAATAGTATGAAAAAATCTAAAATTTAAATTAAGCAAAGAAATAAAAATATTATATAATTGTTAAGTAAATAATAAACATTAATTTTTAATTTTTTATTTGGCACAATACAGAAAAAGGTTAGCAACCCTTGATCTACATTCTACATATCGATATATCATGTGAATATGAAAATGATTATTTATCTATACATACATTATTATGTATATCATTTGTTCATAATAATATGGAAACATCGGAAACACGTTCGTATTATAATTGTATTTTCATATTTCCCATTTATCAATTATAATGTAATATCCCTGCAGTCTAATCAGCATGCCTCATTCAATTTACGGATAAACTGCTTATCTGTTTTCTTTACATAATTTAATGAACACCCGGTATATATACTTAAAAGTATTTTTTTCTGTTGACACCGGACTTTTTAAAGGTGACATTTTACAGTCGTTTCAGGGCGTCAATTATCTAAAACTTAAGTGTACGTCTATGCGTGTATGGGCACGTACTACGAGTTGAGTTGAATAATTATCATTACCCGTGGCAGATACAGTCATGGAATTCAAAATCCCCTCATATTCAGTGGTCGAAGTGGGAGGAGTTATGGAGGGATGACATCCCTCTACATTTTTGTATTTACATTTTTCATCCTTCTACTTATTTTGTCTAGTTTTTGTAGTTGTCAGTTTTTTTGCTACTAAATTTGAAAATATGTTATTTATTTGTTTAGTTTTAAAGATTATTTATGATAGAAAAAGATTGTAGTATTCTGATGCATAAACAAAATATGAACTATAAAAAAAAATACTATGATGATATCAGGAAATCTGAATTTTAAGGCATCCCTCCACTTATCTTGAGCCATTTCGACCATTGCTCATATTCATCTTACCAACAAACGGAGTTTTCGATTGTGCGCTATTATATAATTATAGCAACATTTTTAATATTATAATATAGCAACGAAAAACTGTTAATATATTATGTATTTTGTCGCGGCGGTGCTTCCGCGCATTTGCGTTACGCCTCCGCCGCACGCTATATTGTACGATATCGATTTGTGTCCACACGTATTTCCGGCTATAAATATTAATGGACCATTATAAATACTGCAATTAAAAAGTCCTACGTCCGTCGTTGTGGTCCTGAATCACAAGATTTAATCTTTTATTTGATATATTTTTTTTTGGCATCGTAAACATCGAGATATTATACTCCCGATTTTATATATTTACGTGCCGTATATATACTCTAATACCTCGCATTTATAAACTTTTTGATGGCGGAGGAATGGGTGGGTATTGATTTCACAGCCCTTTATAGCGTATTCACAGTTTTGATCAGTATATAATAAATTAATGTAATTTGCAGGTTGATCTGAATTTTATATGACTGCGGTCACGATAAAACTACAAAGCAAGTAAACAAGGTTATTCTTTGATTTTAAAAATTGACAACTAATGCCCCTCAAAAGGGACATCTATTAATTCTCAATAATATATTCAGATTAGGTTAAAATTTCACTGTATTATAAATTTTTCTGCATTTTCTTCATGAAAAAATCGCTAAATCACATGATATTCTGATTACCTGGAAAATATTTTGGTACTTATGGTCTTTTATTATTAAAATATAAATAATTCGGTGAAGCTCAAAAGCGCAAAAGGTCAATTTTTTTCGATAGATTAAAGGCACAAAAGGTAAATTTTTTTCGATAGCCCATAAGCGCAAAACGAATTTGCGCTTTTGTACCTTATACTACCTTAGTAGTGGTATTACCAGCTCTAAAGTCAACTTCAATATCTTAGTTGTTGCTATTAAATTAAATACAATTTTTATAATTATTTATATATTTTTATACTTAAATACACATTTTATAATCACGAATAGCATAGTATCTATATTAATAACTATATGATTTTAATACAATATACTTTTTTTATAAAATTAATTTGCACTTATGGGTTATGAAAAAGGTAATTTTTATGTGCTTATGGGATATTTATTTTTACGCTTTTGGGTTGCGTTTAGGTCATATTTTGCGCTTATGGGCTACAGCCTAAATAATTACACCATAACGTGAGTAGGGAGGCGTTCAATGACAGAACCCTTAATGTTTATATAATATATATCATAATATAATAACGGATAAAATAATTTTCGAGTACTATTTTATATTTGTTTGAAGATAATAAACAATTAAATGAAGTTTAGCGAATAGCCGTAGCGGTGTATATTATACGCCATGCACGTTTCGACTTATATTGGAAACGCGGAGGTTGATCGCCACGTCGCGGTCTGCATGCATTATTTGTTAATATTTCTTAAATAAGTTTTATTTATTCTTACCCCCTTGCGTGTATATAATATCATGTAATTATATGTTTACATTGGGCGTGCATTTAACGTTCTATAAATATTATACGAGCCTATTCGGTTTTTTTTTATTTTACTTACTTTTATATAGTTTTAGATTCTGAACGGTTTTTTTGTTGGAACGGTCACAAAACGGTTATAGTCTCGAAGATTGCCAATCGTCGCGTATTAGACTAGATTCCTGATTTAGATCATTGGCGGTATCGCCCCATATGCAGGCTAAATGCCCTCTATTATAGCAACACACTGGTCGCCAAATCGACAATCGTATTTACATCGGTTGCCTGCCTCCACCGCCGTTAATTTTAGTCGAACGCCCTACGCTGACGCCTTCTTGTCGGTGTCGTAATTTTAACGTTTATACGAACATTAAAACGTTCTAACATCTTATATTGTGTATATATATATATATATATATATATATATATATATATATATATTCGTATATTCCTTACCTAATGCGCATTACGTTGTCAAGGCCGTAGCAAGGGGGGGAATTTATGGGTTCAAATCCCCTCCTTTAACAAGGGAGAAAAATTCTAGTTTATTTTAAAATTTAAAATGTTTATTTTTCAAACCTTTTTTTTACTTACGATATTATTATATTAGTATAGTAAATTTATATTATTATGCCCTAGGTATATAATAGTACCTGAAGTGCGTTGCACGATGTAGCTAAAATCGATAATATCTACATCGTGGTGCATTGTGATAAATGATAATTGATAAGAGTTTTCACGCCAAATGAAGTATTGAATGAAATTGCTAAGAAGCCAAGAAAAATTGACTTGGTGTTACCATAAAAATATAATATTTTATTATCACAATTTTGAACTCAATGTAATTTTCTATTATAATATCCTCTACCTCTATCAAATTCATATCTATAGAACTGAGCCCTCCCAATAGAAAATTCCTAGCTACGGCCCTGTACGTTGTGCACAGTGTACTTTGTACTCCTATACTTGCACATCCTAATACAGTAAGTACCGGATAAACCGGGGTTGTTGTATTCCCATCCAGTGAGTTTGTAGATCTAAACTCACTTATTGATTCAATTATCACGCACTTAAATTACAATCTGTGATTCGCAGCGATATTTTGTGTATACTCAAATATGTACCTACCTCAGCAAAAATGCCTAGAATTCATTCTCCTGCTACAATACAAATCTCTTGAATTCGTTTAATCAAATGAGCGTGGAGTTATAATTGCCGGTTTGGTCTACAAAACCAAATGTGATGTTTATACATTTTAAACTGATTTAGGGGATTTTTACATTTTTCACCGTTTGACTCGGTGAAACAAAGATTCGTCAAGTATGTTTTTGGGTCTTAAAAGGACAATCATTAAATACGTTTCAACCATGTCGAAATATGAGCTAAAATATACGTTTCAGATGAGATTCATTATAACGCAGGCGATGGCAGCTTCCTATATAGTAATAGAATATCGAAAATTGTGAAATGTGAAATTCTTTTCAGTTTGTGTACACTACTGCGATGTTTTATGTATTTATTAAAGTGCATAACACCTATTATATATTACACAATATGGAAACCTACGTAAGTTTACGCTGTGTGGTAGTTGCATATTAGTATATCACACTTCGTTGTGAATCATGACTGAGTATCTTGTCTTGTCTGATTACAGGATGTTTCGAGTGTATAGCTAAATCTCTTATACCTATGGCATAAAATTATATATAGGAATAAATATGTATTAATAAAATGAATTTTTCTTTTGACTTATACATAATTATTTATCTATATTTACACCGTATCTTCAGCTTTTACCATAGCAACAAAGTAAAAGTTATTTTTTTAATATTTTATTCGAACATTTATATACCCGCTTGAATAGTGCAAAATTTAATATCGTTTTTACTAATTAATTTAGGTATATCTTTTAATAATAGGTAATTAAATCCTCATAATTGCAATTTATATAGTGAGACCTGTAGGATTGTTCATTTTGCTAAATATATTATATATTTATATGATGAGCACCACTTAAACGTGAAGCTCTAAAGTTTTGCATAAGCATTTGCATATTTTAATTTATTACCGTATTCGACATGATTGTTTGTATACCTACACTATACATTTATATCATCGCGTTCAATAGTATAATTACATCTAAGCATTATAGACTTGTATGTATAGTCTTGTTTAATTTAAAACTGTGTACGTTTTCCGATGTTACTAAATATATACATATAAGTATTTTTTTATTTGTTACATCAGCATTATTGTGAATAAACAATGTATCCGTAAATTATGTATGAAAGATGAAAGCTTTTTGTCCTTAGTAAAATATATAGGTACATATAGGTAGTTACTGTGAACGGTATAACCCTCTATCATGTTATTATTATTAACTCTTAACAGAACGCAAAATTATTGCACATATTTACTGAGTTACCTCTCATTATATATTATTTTATTTTACTGGAATATGACTTCCACTATGTATGGTACAAATACTATTTATGTAAGTACCTATAGTATATAGCTCGTACTCGAAGAACACGATCTGTTAGTTTTTCTTTAATTATAATACTATTAACAATTATAATCGTGATGGAACTACATTATCTGACGTATTTACTAATTATACGTATTTATAATTTGAAAATTATTAAGTTATACAAGAGACAAAACACTTAGAATGGATTAATGAAACTCGGGAATATTCCCGAGTTCCCATATACGTACCTACATATTTTTTATAAAAACTAATACGTTATTTGATAAGTAAAAGAAGCAACGTAATTAATAAGATATATTATGTTTACTACATAAAGTGTTTGATTAATTTTAAGGCTTCTATTAAAAAAAAAAAAAACCACGTGTTTACATTATGTAGTAAATTTATGTAAAACTTTGCTGACTTAGTGGGTACCATATTGTTGAAAAATTGAACATATTATATTCACGCTGATACTTAAGTTGATCGTATTTGGTTATATTATATTATAAGCGATTAAAATATTGCTATTTAATAGAGAAATCATTCTTGTATAATTAATAAATTATAACCAATCAAACTGATGCAATATTTTTTTATCTGATAAAATACGATCAACACATTTTACAAAGTGTTAAAATTGTTTTGAATTCCACACAAAAAACCTCTTACCGCACTTTCACAATAACAAACAATTAAAACTAAGAGTAAAGCTAAAAATCGACGCAAACATCGATCTATCTGTTGTGAACATTTGTACTAATTAGCGTGTACACGCTAATTCGATATAATACAATGTACAATGATGTACTGATTTATGGAAATGTACATAAATATTATAGATACTATGTTGTACTACTTGCGAATTCCACGAAATAGCTATATCTTCAAGTGGAATATTAGTAATAATAACATCGTATTATTAATGTATTATATATATGCGCTATTATATTATGGTAATATGTTGTAGAAAGAAAGTAATCTTCATATCGAAATCGTCAATCTTGTTATTTCACCGCAGCATTACACGTGGTGCGTTTTTGGAGTCTGTTTATACACGAAGACAATTCGAATTAATCGATCTCGCTGTGTCGTCCAAACGCTCTCGTGCATATTTCGAAAATAATTGTTTTACAATTTTTCACCGCAATGGATTATTGTTAAATGTTTTGGAACGAGCGGATTGCCGACATCGTTAAACTATTTCCGATATTTTTTAGTTACGATAAGTATAACTTATAATAAACATTGTATTCAATTTTCAAAAGTTTTCGGTCAGCCAAATAAATTTTATAGATATTTTTAAAAAAAAAAAACTTACAAAAATCGAAAGTTTAAATTGTCTATAAATAAGTTAAAATATTTTGACTTATGACTTAACCATGTATAAAAAAGCCAATATAAAGATTTGGTGAAAATTTCAAGTGTTTGCGTTTTTTCGTTTTTGAGTTAGAGCATTTTAAAAAAATGTATTTTGTCAAACCTTGAATTTGCGTAAAATTTCCTGTTTTTTCGTAATTTTTTTTTTCGTTTTTTTTTTGACGCTTTTAAAAAGTTCTGAAAAGTTGGATATTTGACTCACCCAAGTACCATCTACATTCACTTTCCTTTCAGAAAAATTGCTGTTTAAGAAAATCGAAGCATTTCTACTACCAAAAAAGGTGTCTTCAGACACAAAAAAAAAAAAACGGATGGGCCTCGCTCTGCTGCACAGTTGGGGGTGGAGTGCACCTCGTTCATAGGATAGGTCATTACAACAGATTTGTTAAATTTGAATGCAATGATAGATATTATTGTATACGAATAACGATTCTGAACGGAGTTAATATGTTTATCTAAAATGGGTATATAATAATATAGTATTTTATATTTAAATTGAATTATAATGCAATTTCATAAAAATTTAAATTTCAAACAGTCATAAAATTTTTGATTTTGGTCCGGTAGAAATTTTTTTAAAGATTTTTGAAGATTAGCTTATGGACAACCTAGTGTTAAAATTTTGAACCTTAAGTATAAACAGAAAAAATTTTATGAATTTTCAACTACAAAATAACTTGAAAATCATCGCGATTTCAACATATTTTATACAAATTTGAAATTTATGGGCTTATAAAAAAAATTTGAGTAAAACGATCTACAATATTTTCTAGTTACGATAAGTATAACTTATAATTAATCCTTTAACACATTTTAAAGAGTTTTCGGACAGCTAAAAAACTTTATAGATATTTCAAAAAAAAAAAAACTTACAAAAATACTTAATAATATACTTACAAATGAAACCCTACACAATTATTTAAGAATCCCAACAGCTGACCAACTAGCTAAATTATACTATAACAGATTTCACTCCAAACTGCAATACCATCCCAATCCTTTAGTCACTCACCTAGCATCACGTAATCTTCCTGACAACCCACCACGCCGACTTAAAAGAAATTGGTGTCGTGACCTATTATATTAATGAACAAAAAAATTAATTACTAGAGGGTACCATCGCTGGATGATTTCCCTCATCATGTGCCTCATGTGTATTTTTATTTGTATATAATGTATATCAGTCATATATTTTACTTATTGTGTCATGTAATACAGATCGTAAATTTTCTAATAAAAAAAAAGTAGCATTTAAAAAAATTGATTTATAAAGCAACAAACTGAAATAATATATTATCTAAATACGCTACGCCACCACGACAATATTTTTCTCAATAGTTTATTGCCAAAACCATTTTACAAATAAACACGATATAAATCGCAATAACTCGTTCTATGATCAGATATATTAATCGACTTCCGATATATGACGGTGAAAAAAAATGTAAATCTGGAGAATAGCTTCACTTGACAATTCAAATAAAATGTAAAAATTAGTAAATATTGAGTTGCTTTAAGCTGATATGCTTTAAATAACAATTGAATTGCTAAAGTTTGTCAAATATAAATTTTACATAAAAAGCGGCAAAATATCAAAAAATTTGAGTTTAAAAGTATTGTATTTCAGCCCGTTGAAACAAATTTTTACCTTACTTAGATTGTTCTATACTGTTGCATTATTAAAGAATATGCAAATGCAACAAGCCCCGAACCCTTCTAATAAGGAATGATTAAAAGTTTTGGCTAAATACTTAACAACTGCCCATAAATGAGTGGTTTCTAGTGTTTCTACCCTTCCATTAAATTAAAGCAATCCGTAAAATAATCAATTATACATTTGGAGTTATATAATTTTAATTGAACCCTTTATGATGTGTTATTAAAGTTTATTTCAATACATTTTCAGGACCGAATTCTGGAAATCGACGGGAAAAAAGTTCTGCGACTTTTGTAAATGTTGGATTGCAGACAACAAACCTGTGAGTAATTCAGATATCCTATACGAGCGGTTGTAATAATTTGTACCTTGCATCTAATACAAGTTGTGCACACTCTATTGATCATTGATAATATATGTATTTGCGTGCGTGTATGTATTACAGAGTATTCAGTTTCATGAAAATGGAAAACGACACCAGAATAGTGTGGCCAAACGGTTGGTGGATATTAAAAAGAATAGCGCTGTCGAACGGAAAGAAGAACAAAAATTGGAAATGGACATGAAACGAATGGAACAGGCATGTATAAGATTACGCTATAAAGTTTTTACTATCACCTTTTATGTTCTAAAATAAAAACTCGTTTACGACTTACGTATTAAATATATATTCTACATTTTATACCATGCAATATACGTCATATACAGTTACCTTTTACAGATTTCTAGCGTGTAAAGTGTCTAGTACATTAGAAATACTATTACGTATATGTTTATAGAAATTAAATTTGTTATGAGGATCAAATTTATTTTACTGCCATCTACCCTTTGTATCCTATAAGGCCATACCAGATGTTTTGGTGTAATTTTAAACTAAAATACGATCGTTATTCGTGCAAAAAAAAAAAATAAAAATCAAAAAAAAATTCAAACGATGTTGTTTCGGCAAAATGAAATGTAAGTTTATCATGATTCTTCTGTAAGAGCAGTATGATCGATTCGAGATTAATTAGTATAATTAAATTAATGAGTATAATATAGATATAATAATTTCTACTATCTTTGGATTTTTATAAGCTTTATATTATAAGGTTTTCTCTAAATAGTCATGTCCGTTCATACAAATTGAGATAAATCTTCTCTCGTGCAAATATCGAACAGAGCAAAACGTTGACCTAATTAGCTAGTAATTGGCGTGTTTGGCACTCTACTCTGCAAATCTAAAATATCCTTTACATTATTATGTAATGTGTTTATAATGTGAATGTTGCAACGCGCCAATTTCTGTATATATATTATGCTACAAATATGTAATTATGCACACGTGTACAATATATATATATAAATTGAAAATTAATTGTGCATCTTGCATAATGCATACAACCACGATTGCTTCGATTGTTTATCCAATGATCATTTTACCCTTTGATTTTTGAGCGAATAATAAAAAAAAAAACGGATGGGCCTTGCTTTGCAGTACAGTTGGGGGTGGAGTGCACCTAGCTTAAAGGATAGGTCATTATTACAATGGATTTGTTAAATTTGAATGCAATGATAGATATCATTGTATACGAATAACGATTCTGAACGGAGTTAATATGTTTGTCTAAAATGTGTGTATAATAATATAGTATT
>JAIPRK010001651.1:33345-45640 GCA_025469195.1 Chaitophorus viminalis
AATATTGAACTTTAGTTATAGACAGAAAAATTTTTATGAATTTTCAACTACGAAATAACTTGCAAATTATCGCGATTTTAACATATTTTATACAAATTAGAACTTTATGGGCTTATAAAAAAAATTTGAGTGAAACGATCTCCGATATTTTTTAGTTACAATTAGTATAACTTATAATTAATCCTTTAATACATTTTCAAGAGTTTTCGGACAGCCAAAAATTTTTTATAGATAATTATAAAAAAAAACTAACAAAAATCGAAAATTTAAATTGTCTATAAATAAGTCAAAATACTTTGAAAACTTAAGTATGTATAGAGAATGCCAATATAAAAATTTGGTGAAAATTTCAAGTTGTTACGGTTTTTCGTTTTTGAGTTAGAGCAAATTTCAAAAACCGATATCATTGGTGAGTCTAGAATTATATATATTATATTATATTTTACATGTAATTTTATGTCAATATTCGCTGTTCAAATGCTTATAAAAAAAAATTGTGCTTAAAGATTTTGATGATTTTTAAATGACAATAAAAACTACTTCTGTGGAATCTTTTATTAAATTTTCAAGTATTTTGTATTAGTCAACTTTTTTTTATCACAGATTATAAAAAATAAATATAAAAAATTTGAATATTTTAAATGCCTATAAGTGGCTTAAAAATTAATATAATATTTTGAAAAAAATATGACATAGAGGAAATGCCTATCTTAATAACTGGTAAAAATTTCAAGTTTCTGTGACTTATACTTTTTGAATTATAACAAATATTTAAAATCGTTTGACAATAAATCACTATTTTATGCAATTTCGTAAAAATTTAAATTTCAAACAGTTATAAAATTTTTTCCTTTTGGTCAGGTAGAAATTTTTTTAAAGATTTTTGAAGAGTAGCTTATGGATAACCTAGTGTTAAAATTTTGAACCTTAAGTATGAACAGAATAAATTTTATGAATTTTTATCTACAAAATAATTTGCAAATTATAGTGATTTTGACACATTTTATACAAATTTGAGATTTAAGGGCTTATAAAAAAATTTGAATGAGACGATCTCCGATATTTTTTAGTTACAATAAGTGTAACTTATATTTAATCCTTTAATACATTTTTAAGCGTTTTCGAACAGCCAATTAAATTTTATGGGTGTTTAAAAAAAAAAAAACTTATAAAAATAGAAAATTTAAATTGTCTATAAATAAGTCAAAATATGTCAAAATACTTTGAAAACTTAACCATGTATAGAGAACACCAATTTAAAGATTTGGTGAAAATTTCAAGTTGTTGCGGTTTTTCGTTTATGAGTTAGAGCATTTTAAAAAAATGTATTTTGTAAAAACGTGATTTTGCGTAAAACTTCCCGTTTTTTGTAATTTTTTTATCGTTTTTTTCGATTTTTTTAAAAAGTATTGAAAAAGTTAGATTTTTTACTTGCCCTAGTACCATCTACATTTATTTTCCTTTCAGAAAAGTTGCTGTTTAAGATAATCAAAGCATTTTTACAGCCCCAAAACGTGATGACAGACACAAAAAAAAAAAATAATAAAAGAAAAAAAAAAAAGAAAATACCTATCATTGTAAAACCAATAGATTCCATCTCTCCGTTCAGAATCTAAAACTTAATACTTCTAAAAAAATGGGGTTTGATAAAATTAATGGATATGTATATATATACCTATGTACCGACATGTTAACTGTTGCTTATCAAGGGGGTTTAAACTTTTTTTTTTTTATAATAATACTATACTTTTTATAGAACGCGATGAAAGCGTACTACAACGACATACAGAACAACCCGGATTACTCTTCGCAAGTGCTGTTAAAAGAAAAAGGCATATCCATACGTCCCACCCCTTACATGATGACTCCTCAGCCGACTGGGCCTCACGTGAACATCAGCTATTCGAAAAACAACATGCCCGTGTCCATCAAAACGGTGGCGGTCCCCAAACCCGAGTACGTGTGGCATCAGTCCAGGACAGATGACGGTTCCGATATGATGTACTACTGGAACACCGAGACTGGAGGTCGGTGAATATGAGGGACGATGGGCAGCGGTGGATTTAGAATTTTTTTTTTTTGGGAGGTGGCCCAAATTTTCAAATATCAATACAGTCATCAATAACGCATTATCACTTTATGTTATCCGAAAAAAGACGGTATCGGAGCCAGTCTAAACGATGACTTATAATTATTATGACAACTACAAATATATAACTACCAAAGGTCCCTTGCCCCCGCCTTGAATCCGCCACTGAGGATGGGCCGCAAAACTGTTAACGTCATTTGTTTGTCGTGTGTTTAGAGTCCGTCTGGGAGCCTCCGGCCGAGGGTTTCCTGAGCGTGGCCGAACAGGAAAGGGAAGAGAGCAAAGAAAGTGGCAAGAAGAAGAAGGAGAAGGATAAGACGGCGTCGAAAAAGAAAGCGCCGGCCACAGGGCCAAAAGCCAAGAGGAAAAAATCGAATAAGGAGGACAAGAACGACGACGACGACGACGATGATGACGACGACGATGATGTCGACGAGGGTAAATCGACCGTAAAGAATACGACGGTGCCCCCCGTAGTGCGTGGCGAATTCGAACCGTTTATGATGGAAACGACGCGCATTGGATCGTGGAAAGCGGTGGAAACGATGTGAGTATATAGAAAACGTATCAGACCTCGTTCAAAGTCCTGTATGTATTTGTATAGTAATAATATATCGTAGTTGGCGATCGCGAATCGTTTTATTTTCCAAAATGATAGTATTATTATTGCTATTATACAGGTTAGTTGGTATAACGAATGTAAAAATAAAAAAAATAAAAAACCTACTATTTTCGATAATATTTAATCGAATGTCAAAACAGAGTCAAAGACCGAGGGAGGGGGGGGGTTGACGGAAAATGCAACTGAATATTGTACCCAAATGAATATATAATTGTTACGGTCTTCTCAATTTTTTTGCACGGGCTACAGCAGCACGTACGTCGTCGCTTGGATACGGAGTTATTTTTCATCGTTTCCCTGGCCAGTTTGGCAAACCAAAATCGCAATTCATTTTAATCTATAGCAGTTTTATATATACCTATATAGCACATAATAAACAATCGACCGACATGTCTAACGACCGTAGTGATACACGCGTGCTCGCTAATGTGTCTTTTAAGGTTTTATAATTTTAATAAACCAAAAATAAAAGAAAGAGGAGTGAGGGCCGGATACTTTATATATGTGATGAAATTATGAGATGGGACGTGATTATTGGGGAACCTCACCTGTAAAGTATGATTTTACAGGTCTCTTATAATTGGTAAATTACTTTTATTTATTATAAAGTAACGCCCTCGAAAGGTAGTATGGTACAGGAAAACAAAATCTTATAAAATAATTACGATGCTAATAAATAAATTTGTTCTAGTAAATCTGGACAATCTATTTTATTGTTAAGTAATTTATGGATAAATAATATATCTGTGTTTAGCCGTCTTGATTCTAAAGTTGGTATTTGGTATATTATAGCGACATCTTTTACTGATTTATCAATTAAACCAAATTTATGGGCTAACATATGAAGGAAACGTCTTTGAATTATTTCAATTTTATTTTTGAGGCCGATTTGTATTGGATTCCAAACAACCGAACCAAATTCAAGAATAGATCTTACAAGTGAAAAGTATAAAATAATCAAACATTTAGGGTTATTAAATTCAGAGCAATTTCTTTTTAGAAATCCTAAGTTGCGAATTACCTTGCAATAGTGTGCTAAGCCTGAACGCAGCAGGTTAAATCTATCGATATGTGTGGAGTGACTGTCACAGTTAGTCTGTAGCAATCGCCACTCGACACACACGGAGGATAATACACTATTGCGAATAGATGTTAGTTACGGGATCGTGAGGTCGAGAAGTTGACGAGAGATTATGACTTTGATGGAGGAAATCTAACGGGGGAAGAGAATATTATAATTATAATTTTCTACTTACCTTGTTATCCAACTGCAAGTGTTGGATACAGTTGTCAACCGTCGGATAACACACCAGTGTGATCGACCAGTCTATAATCACAACGACTGTTGTGGTAGCACTGCTTGTGTTATGCCCCCCGTCATTATTTTGGGCATGGCGTTCGTATGTGCCGTTCGATGTGTGCATTTCATCCCTTTTTATTATTACATTTTTGTTATTATCGTTAGTGCGTGCCCCGTCACCGTAACGCATAAAACTCACTGGTAACCACTATCGCGTGCCCTCTTCACCGTAGTGTGTATTCAATATTTTTCTCAATTTTTCCGCCACGAAGAAAGCCATCATCTCCGATCCAGGTTATAATTATTTTGTGTACATTTTGTGTATTACCTAATTGTTTATTATATATTTGTCATTTCCCCCGTTCCCTTTAGTTTGTAAAGATATTCTATTGTTGTTATTGTCATTCATTATTCTTCCTTCGAATACAGTCTGCTTATATATATCTCGCGAATTAGTCGTTTTTCTTTTATTTTTAATTTCACCCTAACTTCCTCTCCGGTCATCCCCGCAACGGATTGTCAACACTCCGGTGAACTTCATCATACGGAATTGACGTCCACATTTTTGGTCCTTCGATCCGGATATAAATTTGAAAGTTTACCATTATGGCACCCAAAAATAAAAATGAATCTCATAATAGGGTTCGTCATGCACTTACGTGGTCTCGTTTCATGCGAGAACGTTGTGTAAAATCTGTCTCCCAGATTCATTCTCTGGCTCTGAGTGTCATCAACGGTGATACAGAAAGGGGTGAATTAGAAATACGTAAAGATTTTTTAAATTAGACAATAACAAAATTTTGAATTGAAGAGAACGCTATTGTTGACTCACTACTCAAGATCGACAGTATTTCCGAATTAGATGTCGATGAACCAATCAACCGCTCTATGAATAATATGTATTTTAAAATACAAAGTATAATGTCCTGATTAACGACACGATCTTCTGAATCATCCGCCTCTGTTGCGTCCATGTCCAACACATTACCACAAATCGAATTGCCGAAATTCAATGGTAATATATTATTATGGCGTCCATTTCGCGACACGTTTATATCTCTCATACATGAGAATCCTTCCATAAGTGACATTCAAAGGTTTCACTATTAACATGTGTAACCGGGTCTGTACTCACAATCGTGATATCTTTACAATTGTCCGCATCTAACTACAAACTCACATGGGGAGCACTATTGAAGTGGTATGAAAATCAACGTTTATTGGCAACAGCGCATGTTAATAATCTATTTTCATTCAAACCTTTAGCTCAAGAATCGTTATCCGCATTAACATCGTTCATCAGTACATTTCAAGAAAATGTCTCGGCTATTAAAGAATTGGGCGTGAATGACCTCGCGGGTTTTTCACTATTTCACATTGCTTCCAAGGTCTTAGATCCTACCACTCGTCACTCATACGAACTTAGTTTGTCGCCAAAGGAACTTCAACTGGCAGACTTTGCGTCGCCTTGCCTTTTCGAAAAGCAGTTCACTCAATGGCAGTTAAGTCTAAGTGTCCAATATCACCTACGCCCATTGAAGACTCCATATACGAACTAGGTGACTCACAGTCATTGGCATTGAAGCGTTTTTATAATTTGGAATCGCAATTTTATGAATCAGTATATATCCCTTGGCCATATGAGAACAGTAACCAAACCAGGAAAGTATTTTATTCCCCATCACGCAGTCGTTAGTCGGGATGGAGATGTTTCAAAATTGCGAGTTGTCTTCGACGCATCAGCGCCATCTTCTTCAAGTACCTCATTCAATGATATTTTATGCGTTCGGCCCAAACTTCAAACTGACATTCGGGACATTTTATTAACGTGTAGATCAAGGAAGTTCATGTTTACCGCAGACATTGAGAAGATGTATCGCCAGATACGTGTCAGACCATCTGATTGTATCAGCACATTTTTTGGCGCAATTCACCCAATGAAATGTTGCAAGAGTTCGAATTGTTAACCGTGACTTACGGAGTTAATGCTGTACCATATCTTGCAATACGATGTCTCCACGAATTGGAAGCCCGGTACAATGCTCAGTTTTCCACTGCCAAAGGCATTTTAACTAAATCAACCTACGTCGACGACATAGTGGTAGGTGCGGACACTGAAGATGAATTGATGCTAAAACAAGATCACATAACAGCTCTACTTTGTGTAGGTGAATGTGAACTAAAGAAATGGACTAGCAACTGTCAATCTGTTTTGGACCGCATTCCAAGCGAACACCGTGCGCAACATTTCATTTGATCCCAAGGACGATTGTTCATTCAAAGTGTTAGGCCTTAATTGGGATACCACCGCAGACAGCTTTGGGTATCATGCAAATATAGAGAACACTTCAAATTCAAAACGTGGAGTTCTCTCAACTATAGCACGTTTGTTTGACCCCATTGGTGCATTAGGTCCAACACTTCTGTGGGCAAAATGTTTTATGCAAGAATTGTGGCGTGACAAATTGCATTGGGAAAACGCATTACCATCCAGACTCTTGTTAACCTGGCAGCAGTTTATAGATGAATTACCACCAACACCACCTATAACCTTGCCAAGACATATTGATGTCCGAGATTCAGTGGATATCAAACTTTTAGGCTTTTGTGATGCCTCGAAAAAGGGCTACGCCGCAACAACATTTCTGTGAGTGACTTATTAGAACGGAGACGCTAAAATTTATTTTCTTGCCACAAAGTCAAAAGTTGCCCCGATAAACACCGAAAAATTGGACTCATCACTATCCGTTCCCCGTCTGGAACTCAGTGAAGCGTTGCTCCTGCGCAATTGTTAAAACGCCTGAACAACATTTTGGATCCTGAAATTATCATCAACAACATCTATGCCTGGACTGACTCTTCAATTGTCTTATCTTGGCTAACGTCAATACAAAGAGATTTTAAAGTGTTCGTCACAAATCGAGTTGCGCAAATCCACTCACTCCTACCTAATTGCAAGTGGTTGCATGTTGCCACAACTAACAATCCTGCAGATCTATCATCTCGTGGGATTATGGCCTAGGGCGTTAGTGACCTGTGATATACATTGGAATGGACCAGATTTCCTTCGATGCTCAGAAGACGAATGGTTGAATTCAAAGTTTGCCTCCATCCCATTACACCATTTACCAGAATTAAGACCCGCTGTTCAACGATCATTTTTGGTTGAGAATCTTCCCGACCAAGACGACATATTGCAACGCTTTTCTTCATTTAACAAGATGCTTCGATCTTTAGCATACTGTATCCGATTCGTTCGCCATGTTAAGAAAGCCCCTGTCATTACAGGTACCCTTAGAAAAAGGAAGTTAGACTCTGCTCTTCTCATTGCACTCAAAATAATGTAGCAAAAATATTTTGAGAAACTTTTTTAGCAACTAAATAGCACCAATTCTATACCAACTATGTCGGAGCCGCTCGCCAATTAAAATTTTTATTCCATGATGTAACAGTTCAGAATTGGGTCTCTAACCACGTTCCTTGTAATTAGCACTTTAACCCTCTTGCTGCTCCACATTTTGGAGGTCTGTGGGAGGCTGTCATTAAAAGTGTAAAATTTCACCTTAACATGTAATTGGTACTCAAATATTAAGCTACGAAGAATGTCCACATTAGCCACACGCGTAGAAGGCATCCTGAATTCAAGACCATTAACACCTACATCATCTGACCCACATGATCTGACTGCCCTAACGCCAGGTCATTTTTTGATCGGCCAGCCTATTCACTCCCTTCCAGAATTAGATATTGCACAAGTACTTGTTAATAGTTTAACATGCTGGGAGCTCATCCATCAATGTTTCCAAACGTTCTGGAAGAGATGGACTCGCGAGTACCTGACCACGCTACAAGGTCGGAAAAAATGGTTCTATAAGACTCGAGACTTAGCAGTTGGAGACCTAGTTATCGTTGAGGCACCCAACCGACCACCAATTGGCTGGCGGCTGGGTTGAATCACCGAAGTACATCCTGGCATCGATCAGATCGTTCGGGTGGCCACTGTTCGCACAAAAGATGGACTCTTTAAGCGTCCGGTTGTTAAACTAGTTCCACTACCAGTCTCAGATTAACACCCTTATCGAACAACTCGTTCCTCTTCTATTTCCTGCATCTCCCTTTGTCGATCCTAAACTTGTATATTGTAACTGTAAAATATGTATAAAATTAAATTGTTAAACTTGTCAAGTCAACTCAAGTCAGCTCCAGCACTTCTTCTCTTGGAAGCCTTCGTCTTCCAACGCCGGGAGAAAATGTTGGATACAGTTGTCAACCGTCGGCTAATATATCAGTGTGATCAACCAGTCTATAATTACAACGACTGTTGTGGTAGCACTGCTTGTGTTATGCTCCCCGTCACTACCCTCTACGCACATCGTACGAGGTACGGTCGTTCCTTTTTTTGGTCATGTCGTTCATATCATGGCGTTCGTGTGTGCCTTTCATCCTTTTTTATTATTACATTTTTGTTATCATCGTTAGTGCGTGCTCCGTCCCCGTAACGCATACAACTCCCTGGTAACCATTATCGCGTGCCCTTGTCACCATAGTGCGTAAATCCCGCATAACCGCTACCGTGCGCTCTCGTCACCGTAGTGCGTAAATTCCGCCATTACCACTAGCGCGTGCCCTCGTCACCGTAGTGCGTATTCAATATTTTTCTCAATTTTTTCGCCACGAAGAAAGCCATCATCTCCGTGCCAAGGTTATGAATATTATCGCCTGATCTTGACAGCCACGAAGAGACTACCATCATCTCCAATCCAGGTTATAATTATTTTGTGTATTACCTACTTGTTTTATCATATATTTGTCATTCCCCCCGTTCCCTTTAGTTTGTAAGGATATTCTATTGTTATTGTCATTCATTATTCTTCCGTCGTATACAGTCCGCTTATATATATATATATCGCAAATTAGTCGTTTTTCTTTTATTTTTAATTTCATCCTAACTTCCTCTCCGGTCATCCCCGCGACGGATTGTCAACACTCCGGCGAACTTCATCATACGGAATTGACGTCCACAGCAAGCTTGAGTCTAATATATGACTAGAACGCTGAAAGTCGTCGATATACCAGTGCCTCGGAAAAGGGAAGTATTTGAAAGAAGAAGAGTTGATATGATTATTTTGAAATATTTAAACAGTTATAACAATCACACGAACGTAATATCTGGACGGGTGACGTTAATTCTACTGCTGGCTTGTACTGTGCTGCACTGCGATCGTAATGATCGTCGAGATTACTTTTATAGATTATTGGTCACGTATGCACCTCCTCTTTCGGTGAAAGATCCAAGGGATTTACCTAATTCGGGGCCACGTAGGCACTTTCAAATATTCCATTATGAAGTCGGCTCATATGTCTGAAGTGCCCAGTGCCATTCATTTGTCATGTAGGTGGTATCTGTATATAATTTCTTTGGTCCCTTAGTTCTCTACGTGCCGAAGGGTAATGCGTGACCTTTTACCGTTAGATTATTTAATGTATATTGATAGTTATTATTTATTACTTCTCGATTCGTGTGATTTTTATAACTGTTAAATATATTGTTTATTATGGTATTATATATATATTAGTTTGTTACATATTTTCAAATCCATGTCACAAGTCGGCATGTCTTTGGAGTATTTTAATGTTTAGTGTAACTGTTATTAATGTGAAAGCGGGTATATTATAAGTATCCTATCTTAACGGTAAACGAATATATTGTTGTGGAATTAGTATTGTTATGAAGGGTAAATTTTGTACAATTTTTAAAATGTTAAAACGCGACTACGTGTTCATACCACAAGTCGGAATGTCCAAGAGTCTTGATAATTTATATAAATAAGAATGATGGTACATTGTGCCCATCATTACATCCACCCTTGTCTTTTTTATATTATGACCTCATAACAGGCCGATAACAACGGGCGGGTGTGAATAATTGCTTATTATTGTAAATATTTAAATTAATTATGTACATGTTAAAATTTAGTAAAATAAAATAAAATAAATTGTATACAAATTTTTACTTAATGTTTATAGCTTAATCCTAGGGTATAATTAAATTTATTATAATAAAGTAAACATTTTGTTGTGTGAATCGAAAGAGTGTTTAATTAAGGTAACAATGTAATGTTAAAGTGGTTTTTGTGTTTCTTAACAGATGAATTATATAATTTTAAATAGAACGTACTTTGTGTGTTCTTATAAGGAGGTTTTTTTTTTAGAATTAATGGGGGAGGGGTGATTTGTTTCCTGGGGCTGGTTGTACTTTCTGTATTTTGTTTGTTCATTGGTTCCTGTTTCCGTGAATTTTGTGACGAGTTTTATTTCGTCTCGGTAGATTGTTGTTGCCTCCGGTTGTCTGGTTTGTATCTTCATTGTCGTATATGATTTCCTTGGATTGTGTATTTTGTGTTATTTGATCATCGGGAATGTTTTTACTTTCGTTTAGTGTATTATTGTTAATTTTATGTTTTTCTGACTGATTCATTTTGTTGTTGTGGTTGTTGATTTGTTTGATTGTATTATCATTGGTTATTTGTTGGTTATCGAGGAAGGTTTCACTTTCGTTTGTGGTTCCATTGTTATGTTTTTATAACTGGTTTGTGTTTTCGTTATTGTTATTACCTTTTTTTGATTATAAGATGGTCGGTTGACCGGTGTGGGTTTGATTTGGTTTGTAATTGTACATTTTCGATGGCTTTGTTTATTGGGATTGTGTCTTCTATCAAAAAGTATTTTGTGAATACTTTTGTAGATTTTTTGTGAGTTATTTGACCTGGTATCCGATGTGTGTTTTTATTTGTGTTATATAGTACGATCGGTGGTCTATTATGGTCTATGTTGGATCTTTGCTATATATTATTCCGGTATGATTGCTGTCATTATAAATATGTGTATCGAATCCGTAATAGTCAGCTATTGACGCTAATTCGTCATCAGCCCACCAGTAGTTAGGGAGTTTTTTTAGTTTTAATAAATTAATTAATTCGGGAATCGTAGTTATACGTCTGTGACTACTGTTTAACGCATTGCAGAGTGCATAAATGCCACAGTTGCCGTCACTTACGACATTTTCGCCAGGTTTATGGGTTTTGTAGACATTTAAGATTTTATCATTGATATTTTCTTTACAAGTTTGTATTTGGGCAATGTTGTTAGGTTTGTTATGTACTTCGTCATGGGTGGTATCTTTGGTGCTTGGTGTATTGTTATGGTATACTAATATTTGTCTGTATTTTGAAACTCATTCAATATTATTGATTTAATATCAGACTAGTTATGTTTATCTAAACCACATACTAGTAGTGGAATTGATACATTTCGATCTTTTTGGTTGTCTATACATGCTTTTAGATTGTTGTGGAATTAGTATTGTTATGAAGGGTAGATTTTTTACAATTTCTAAAATATTAAAATGTGACTACATGTTCATACCACAAGTCGGCATGTCCAAGAGTCTTTTGATAATTTATATAAATAAGAATGATGGTACATTGTGCCCATCATTACATAATAAATATTATTTACTTCGTATTTAAATGATGCGTGTACGTAATTTTTATCGACTGTGTGTGTATAATTTATATATTCATATAATTCATATATAAATTATTTACAGCAGTATATAGTATTAGATCAAATTTACCTAAATTATAGGATCACCGATTGCACGGAAAATTCGTGACATTTGAACGCAGAGTATAATATTTATACAGATGTTTTCCTGTCTAAATACAGGTAAAAATTGGTTATGAAAAATAGTCCATCCGTATACCGTACACAAGTTTTTACGGTTACACGACAACGACGCCATTTCAGTTTATTTGAAGAAATAAATATTAATTCATTTTTCTAGGTATGCTTACTATAAATTATTCAGTTATCCAGGATTTTCAAATTATATTTATTTGATATTTGATCAATTATTATTTTTATTCTTGAGGAAGTTGTACCCGTGGATTCGTTTTTAAACGTATTGTCGTATACGCCACGCAAAGGCTTGACGTATAAAACAGATATTTTTCGGTAGACCAATTCCCCGACCTAGAATTAGTAGATGTAAGACCTGTTGTAAAAGATATATTTAATTCTTCTTTTGGTGACCACGAAAACGAGTACTGCACAGAAGTTTTATTAAATAAAATCCCTCAGATTTCACACTCTACTTCTCTATGAGGTCGTTTTACGCTCGAACACCTGACCACGAAAACGAGTACTGGATAAGAAAATAATTATTACACAGCCTTAGTACCTTTTTAAAGTTTACCGTATAAGTAACTTTTATCAAACCTCG
>JAIPRK010001652.1:0-49596 GCA_025469195.1 Chaitophorus viminalis
AATAATAATAATAATAATAATAATAATAATAATAATAATAATAATAATAATAATAATAATAATAATAATAATAATAATAATAATAATAATAATAATAATATTAATAATAATAATAATAATAATAATACATTATGTGAGATGAAATATCTATATATAATGATGACGACGAACAACATGATGGTGAATTGGATCGGCCGTTACAAGCTCGAGTTATATAGCAAAAATCAAAAATCGATCGCTGTTTTTGGAAAAAATATGAATGTTTTTATATATTTCTGTTTATCTTACAAACTTTGATTGTTTTGTGGTACACAAATCCGATAAAGACGATAATATAACACGTATATGTAAAATATGACAATCCCGTGATGTCACGATGAATTGCACACCACACGTGGTTATTTCACGTACAGTACAAAAGTGCTTTTATCATAGTGCTTTTTAAAATTGACTGTGTTTGTGCTTCAGGCATGGTGGTGTTAGGGGGGGGAGGAGGAGAAACTATTATAATATTATTAATTATATTACAATTACGATCTATGATCGTTCATATTTTGGTTTTTTTTTTCTTTTCCTTAAACGTTCCTAGACGTTATATTGAAATGGTGGCGTTGCAATGTATACTTCTACTGGAGAAAAAAAAAAAAAAATTAACAAAAAAATTATGATAAAACGCGACAACGGAGTGCTCTGTAATAATGATCATCTACGAGACGGTGGCGGTGGTCATTGTTCAGCTGTCCAAAGTGAGTTGTCGCAGGCCGGCGTCGATGTGAGCATCTAAGTCGGTTCCGTCGTCGGTCGACATGTCGGGATGCACGTACGACAACAGAAAGTGACACGTGCCCGGTATGTGCTCGGGGAATCCGACGGGCAGGCACGACCGACTCCTCTCCTCGAACGAGAATCCCGGAGAGTTCTTGGTCAAAAGCCTGTGTGGACATAACAGTATACACGTTTATAATATTGATAACAATTATATAATATATACATGCATATCGTAATTATACTACGAGTCATAATTTATGACGTATTGAATCCCGTCTATGCACGCATACGTGATTTTTGCATACGGCCGGCGCACGGGGCGGGATTAGGAGTACACTGATAGACACTAGAATAAAGTGGTGGGTGGGAGGGGGGTGGCACACAGACATTTGGGGACGTTTGGTTGAAATAATAGTACAGTCGACTTTTTGTAACTCGATACCCTTGATAACTCGAATAAATAAAATTCCCCTTCAAATAACAACACTTGATGTAAAATAATCTTGGATCTCGAAAATTAATTGGCCAAGATTTCGATAACTCTAATTTTCTTAACCAAAATCAGTACTAAACTAATGTATGTAGATTATCACCGCGGTTATTTTTCACTTATAACTTTATTCGCAAAACCCAACCATTACATTCGACTATCGATAACTCCATACAATAGATTTCCGTTTTAGTTATTTGCTGTCTGTTTGCTTAATCGTGCACCGTGTGACTGTATTATGATTCAAAAAAGAACTGTAACAACATTATCACTCGTAGAAAAAGTGATGTGTGTATAATATGTAAGTGTGTATATTTTATTTATCTTTTTAATGTCAACTATCAGCATTATGTTCGAGCATGATCGAATAAAAGCATATAATACCTATTGAAAATAATGATTTTGGAAGAATGCGCGGTGAAGTCTGACGAAAAGAGGATGTAAGTGTAATCATATGTTTCTGCATTACGATAGAAAAATAACATAAATTACCCCGAAGTGTAAGTTATTTAATTTAAAATCTATTGCGAATTTCCGGTTTGCCGGAGGCGGCAAGGAGTTCGAACAGCAATAATAATATAAGTCACATAATATAATATATTGTTTTATCATATTTACATGTAAACAAAAAATATATTCTTGATATAATTTACTATGTGAGAAAATAACTGAAATGCGTACACCGGTAGGTATAAGAATTACTATATTCATTCGTAATTTTCTACGCTTTATATTATTATTAATGCAGAGAACGAGTGGGATTTTTAACTATTGTGGTTTGTTTCAAAGCTTTTTTACTCGAAGTGCATTTTACTTCTAAAAGATTTCTACAAAACTCCGGTTTGCGGTTTTTGCTATACAGTTTTTCACGCTTTTAACCGGGTGAGCGCGACCGAGAATCCGAGAAAAACATTTAGCGCATTGAGTTTTTATGTTAAAATAAATTAACGACAAACATGTACTATATTATTATGTCAAAATGGTTGTGCTATATTATATTATAATACTAACGTTCTCATTTTCTTACATATTCAAGTATTGCTGTTATAGAGTTATAATCGTTTGATCAATATTAATACCATATCTAATACCATATTATATTATACGTACCCGTGAGGTTAATTATTTGTTTGAGTTGTTAAGTTTGTAACGATGTATGTATGTGTATGTGTGTGTATGTGTGTATGTGTGAGTATTGTTTAGTTAATATATGTTTTATTTTGAGTAGTTAATTTTTTAAAAAATATTTAGTTAATAATTTTAGTTTTCTTAAACGTTTCCAAAAACTACCGTTTTATTTTCAAAATTTTCCCTTATGAGTATAAGATTCGTAAAACGGACATTGTTACTCAACTTTAAGTCGTGACACGTGTATAGTTTGAGAACAACTACTGTAGAAGTATACAAAGTAAAAATGTACTTACGTGTAACATACTAACGTGTAACACAAGTTAACGCATGAAAAGCTGTTGGTGGAATATTATCACGTTACGAAAAGCAAAAAAAGTACACTTTGAAGTTCGTATCTATCAATCATAATTGTGCAATGTTACAGTTTAATAAATGGAATATAATACTATATACAATATACCATATTATAATATTTGGTGATGCGAAATGTCGGTTTAATGGATAAACACGCCGTAATAGTAATACATCCATATATCTTGTAGAAATCATAGAATATAAAAAGAAACACAACCGCATATCGTGCAACAACCATGTATCGATAAAATATGGGAAAACAGGCGCGTGGTATGATGACGTCTTGCGGATTACGGAATAACGAGGTATCCCCAGCTGGAGATCACCCATTCGTACGTATCGATGAGATATTTTATGTTCCAGTCGGGTGACGAATTCACATTATAATATTATAACATATAGAATTTAAAATAAGTGTATCGGAGTGCAGCTAATGCAAACGTGTACGTATATGTTTAGAGATCATGTAATACGAGTATATTATACGCGTACGTCGCGAGTATTCGCACGAGACAAACAGGGTGAATAATACGGTATGATGGTGAGGGTGTGGGCGGGGGTGCAGAAAAACGGACAGTGCATATACATAATATAATCTGTAAGCGTCTAATATACGACCTCCGAGGCGGTAAAAGGATATTGTAACAAATTGAAAAATGGAAAACTTGCAAAAAAAAAATTGCGTCCGCATATACGAATGTGGTTTTTTTTTACAATCCGTAGACTAGCCTGCAGAAGGGCAACGGACATGATCGTTTATAAAGATATAAATATACACATTGCGATACTATAATATATACCAGAGATGGTATTATTTTTAAGGATATGTTTTTATTTCAGTTTTTGCCGTATTCAAGTCGAACGGTTCGATTTATCACAAAAATAAAAATAAAACACGTTTTACGCACATCTCGCTATCGTGCGGTACACACGTATACCTATATATAATGCACTGCATATTATGTACGTATATAACGTGTGTGCAAGACCGTGTAAAGCGAATGAAGCCTTATGACTTACTAGGGGAAAATATACGAGAAGAAAAAGCAAAAACCTAACCTGTGAAACCGTGTAGAACCCATATTATAATTTACGGACACGCATATTTGTACAGTGCGTATTCCGCCTAATGTAGGCACCAGTTATTATAATATGGGTAAATGGTCTGGTCCCAATATAAATGTATATTAACAAGGTTAAAAAAAACCGCATAATATGGGCACTCGGTTCCGTTTATGTGGGCAATTTTTATTTTATCATTGCGTTGCAATATACACATAATATGTATTTAAAAAACGATTAATACAATCGGATTTTATTGTATTTATATAAGATTGAGTTTATCAAAAATAAAAAGCATTACCATTTAAAATTTAATGGGATTTTGTTAACTAAATGTCCTTACACGTTCCCTAACGCAACAATATCCGGATTTTAATTTTAATTTGAATTTCAACAGTTTATATGTTTGGAAGATCTCTCCTTTAAGGAGAAAATTGCAATTTCGGACTAAGTGAAATCGCTTCCTTTGGACACTCCCCAACGTAAAACCGCTAAAAAAATTATGCATTGCAAAAAAGGTATGCAAAATAAAAACTATTTTTTATATCATAAATGTTTGTGTTTTTGAATTAGTTTCGGTTTTTTTCGGTTTTTACGGACAACCGCTTTACGGGAAACGGGGTTGGTCCCAACGTGTCCAAATTAAGCAGAATCTACTGTATATATTATCATGTGTTACCACTATTTCAAAGATTGTAACGAATATTATCACACCTGTAGATTTATGCATTTATAGAATAATATTATACTAATATGCGGTATATCTGATGAACTATTGTGCCAGAATTCCGTGAAGGGAAAAAAAGAACAGGAAAAAAACGCAATGCACGATAATAATATTTATTACAATGTATTTATGCCAACTTACGGAGTATTTAGTGTGTCGTACAGGACACCTGTTCCAAGTGATGATAAAATATACGTAAAAGTACCTGTGTATGCGTATACACGTGTACGCCTCCTATGTTAGATTCGCTAAACGGCAGGCATCACTTGTACATAATATTATCATTATGTATATAAGTCATTTTAACGACCGTCTGCTGTATTCGAGGAAGCGCTGAGAAACGTCTCGAGAGGCTTTATATACTTACATGGATGTGTACAGTTACGCGTGATTTATTCAACAAGAGTGCGATATTATGTAAATAATAGCCTATATGCATATTACGTGTGTGTGTATATTATGTATATGTGTATCTGCGTGTGCGTGTTTGCACGTGCGATTACGTTTGCAAACGATAGAGTTGCTCGCGTGCGTCTCCGGTCCCTTGCAAAATTTTAGGGAAGAATAGAGAGAAAGAGAGAGAGCAATTCCAATTCACAAAGTAAAAATAAAATACCATCGAATGTTTAGTAAACGAACAAGCTGCGCGTTTATAAAACGAAGATATTGCTAATTGTATAGTACATCATCCAAAAACGTGTTTGCATTTATTATATTGTCCGCTCAACGCGCGCGTATAAAAATACAAGTTAATACAACCTAATTATATTTTCCTATATTTTATATAACATTGGAATTGACCAAGTCTATCGTGTCACGTTCATGAAGAATGAATATAATCAAGTGAACTGATATGGACACCCATAGTTGGATCAATCTTGGTATAGTGTATTATGTAATGCCTGGAAAAAATAAACGATTGTTGATAGCAACATAAGGGAATTTATTATAGTTCTACGCGCCAACTCGTCGTAAGAAAAGAAAATTCAAAATGCATAAGAGCTATAAGGCATCCCCTATTGGGATTGTGCCAAAAAAAAAAAAAAATAAAAAATAAAATAAAAAACCAATAATACAATAAAAATCTAATAAATATTGAATGGTGTCTTTAGAAAAGATGCGAGTCAAATTATATGCAACGGTCGGCCGCAACGTATGAAAATATATCAAACATCTACGCATGTGTTTCTCTATCTATACTTACTGGTGAGTTGTCGGACTGACATTTATCCGCAGTGGTTCACTACCGGACTCGAACTTGTTGGCGATCGTGACGTTATGGCCGAACAGGCAGTATCTTGGCATTTTTACGCCGACCACGCCGGCCAATATCGATCCGGTATGCAATCCAATTCTCATCTAAATAGAGATGATAACGAATATAAAAAATGTTAATATTATTTTCGTGCCGATGATATGCAATGAGCACGTATGATTATATTGTGCGCGCGCGCGTACCCATATTGGGAATACAATTTTTGTCGAAATGATTTATAAACAGTGTGACATATCGGCGAAATGCTTTCTACCATAGCGCGAAAAAGAAAACAAGCGTTATAATATCAAGTCGCTACAATTATGTACTGCGCTACACGGTCTGAACGTGCTTAGTCATCGGCTATAATGGTATCGCATATACTGTATAACTATTGTATATTACACGCTATACGCACGTCATGATCTCGATACTTTTTGCCTGAAAATAAATAACTTGTCACAAAAGACGTTTCGAGCTTTCCAAAATATCAAAGGATCGGCCTAAAACTCTAACCTTTATTATAAAACCGATGCGCACCCGTTCGACTGCCATGTACAATGATGATACAGTATATTATATTAGGGTAGAGTATATTATGTTGCGAACTGAAGCAGCGATATTTGACGGGCATCGTATATTACAGACCCACCCGTTTTGTTTTTAGTGGATAAAATCTCGATCGTGTTTTAGAAACGAAAATCCGAAAGAATTAGCAGGACCTTCAGGATGTATGTTGTACATATTTTATTATGTATATATTATGTTTGTCGGGTCAAAAATGGGTAGCTTCTGGTCGGTATAGGCCCAGAGCCGGATTTACAACTAGATTCGTGAAACCTGGACGAATAAATAATAAATAATAAAGTGGTGAATTTTGGGGGCGGTAAATTTTTATGCCGATGCATGAGTAAATAAATAATATGTACATTATATATTATATAATATATGATTTAAGAAACTTAAGTCATAAAAGTTGTAATAACAATATTTGTACATGGTGAGTTTGACTTATTGGTCAAATATGTTCGTTTTCAGGATTGAAAATAATAAAATCTTATCTTTGCTCAACAATGGAGCCAGATAGAAGATTAAACGCAACATCTATATTACATAATTAACATTATTATTGTTAATGAATTTAAGATATTTCGTGTTATAAATAATGATGGTATTATCATCATCGATTTTGCACCAAAAAAAAGTTCGTCGCCACATTATGTTATATTATTAGGTACTACATAACACGTTATAAATATTATTATTTCTTACACATTTATATTCACGTGTTACTACATGTTTACATAACTGTTATTTTGTATACTTTACATACTATATTGATTATCATCTAAGTTAAATATTATTAGATATTAAGTATCTCAAATGCATTTTCATAAATAATATTATTCAATATGTTTCTTTTAATTTAATTTCTTACTGTCTATTTTAATTGATATTATTTGGATATTATTTGTTTAAACTTCAAGTTAATAATGAATACTAGACTTTTTTTCTGTATGAGGAGCGAGGAGATAGAATATTTAAAATGATCTATGGCTGCTCTCAATCCGGCCCATACATAGTGGTTTTGTATTAATTTTATCTTTTTGACGCAGCTACGATGCACTGGCGTAAAACTCATTTTGACACAACGCTTAATATGTGGTGTATACCCGAGTGGATCATGATTACGTTCGACAGACTTAAGCACCACCGCCCATTATTATTGGAATTATACATATTTTTGTACACATATTTACAGTTCGAACCGTTAACAGATTACCACACTAACGTAGTGTATGGTTCCTCGCAATAATTCAACGTTTCATGTTCGAAAGTACAATAATATAATACGAAACGTTGCATGCCAATATCGTTATACTATTATATTATTATTATACCGTGGAAATGTTTTGAAACGTAACACGGACGCACGTGCTACTTCCCAGAACCGCGTGGTTCTGGCTTGTTCGGATCATTCAACTTGGATCTGTAATTGGAAAACAACTGCAAATCGGGCAATCAACACCCGAAAAAAGTTTAGCGTAATAGGATTTACCATATTAGGATTACTGACAGCTAGTGTAGGGACTTTGTTATGACAAATTACGATGACGATGAATATGTTACGCGGCAAAATCTGCAGTATATATTTCGAAACAATATACGCCTGTTTGTATATTGAGTGCATTTGAATTTTCCGTCGAAAAACCTGTTTATTTCTCCGGTTGTACATCGACTTTATTATAATATTATTAAAACGATTAGGGAAACAAAGAATAAAACCTTTACAATCAGCCAATTTTAAATGTATTTACATAGATTAAATTGAACTATACTAAAACTATTATAATATATTATATTTTTAGATTCTGAACTGAGTGATGGAATCTATTTTTCTGTTAACTATTTGGTGTTTATAGCCCTATTCTATGATAATGATTGACTTTTGATTTGTGATTAAAATCGATCAAAGTGAAAATATTATAGAATTTAGCACGAATAAATTATACTTGAAATACTCAAAAATTTACTCGTATGTAAAATAATAGTATTCGATGCTATGGAAATTACTTTAATTATAAGTTTTTAATTGTGGGTATTGAAATATTTAATATTACTGTGCAGAAATGAATACACGAAGAAAAAAAAAATATAGATGCGTAATTTTCTAGATATTATAAAATAAAATTAGTACAAATTATCTTGTTGTATTTAATGAATCTATCTTAACAAACAAATAATTTTTTTAACCAAATCTGGAGCCACCGGCTTATTTTTAATTAGGTTTTTTCTTTTTTCTCGCTTCCATCCTCTGAAATTACTAGGACAAGAAATCTCAGAGTAGGTACATAATAGTATTTTATTATTATTATTATCATTATAGCTGGGTTGTTGATGACTTTGTTTCAACAAAAATTATATTTTCATAACACACTAGGTAATCTAATTAACTCATTCTTATAAAGCAAATTTTACCTTCATTTTTATTCATCGAGCATTGTTCAACATTTTAAAGTCATTTTTTAAGTTACCTGAGTTATTTTAACCTAATTGGGGGTACGTGAATTTTTTTTCTAGTGAAAAATCAATTTTTGAATTTAAAATTCGATCTAATTAATAATCATTATTAAGTTCCATCGTAAACTTATATAAGTCCAACTTATACTAATGCTTGAATTCCGGAATGGACGGTGATTTATAAGTGAATGAAATGTAGATAGTTTTTCTACAATTATTAATCTGGACCTGATAAAGATTATGAATAAGTAGACCCCCTTATTTTAACACAACATACAGTTCTAAAACAAGCAAGCAATCAAAAAAAAAAAAAAAAAAAAATGGTAAAACGCATACGACAGCGCTATCTCATGGATACTTTGTGTATTTTACCGTGAGCAATCCAACGTATTTATGTGCAGTTATGATCACTTTTACTGTGTCTGGAAGATTCGGATAGGATTCAAGCAGGGTTCGTAGAGGATTTGGGTAGAAGAGATTCACAACGGAATACATTTGTATAATAATTAATAGTATTTAAAACCTATGTTTTGTCCGTTAACAGAAAATCGAATATAAATTAGAGAATTAGAGAGTTAATTAATAAGTTGAAAATTGAAGATATTTGCTTTGATACCGATTTTGATGTAGATGGATCGATGCATTATGAGGAGTTGTTCAGAGCGAATATAAGGAAAACAGTAATGAATATATGAATGAACTTTAAGTTTAGGTACATAATATACGATGGGAATTTTCGTAAAGTTTTTTCATCCAATCGGCTTACACTTTGTACTTTTAGTTAGTTTTGGAGGTAGTTATTTTAAATACACTAAGGGGCATGGTATAATGTTACGAAAATGAATTTAAAATGCTTGAACGGCATGGATTTGAGAAGGTTATAAATATAAACACTAAAACACCATCCAAAGTTTGAACACTATTGGCTCAAATGGATAATTTTGGCAATTATTTACGAACGATTATTAACACGTTTCAATCATTATGGTTTGGATTTTATTATGGAACGCAATACGCTATGAGAGATTTTAATGTTTAATTTGCGTTCTGCAGCTTTGAAGTGAGGGTATCAGGTCAAAGTGTAACACCTAATGTAGGCGGTTGCGATAAAATTGACGAAATAACGCGCCGTAAAATTTAATGCCGCATTCGATTAAGAGCAACGACCGATTTTATATCGTTATCAAACCACAATACCACATAGTCGGAGTCAACGATGTCTCCGCAAAATAATATGCAAATGCCAATCAATGGCTTCTTTAGGATTTAAATGCCGTTCGATAGCGCGTACATTTACTGCACAGGAATTTTTCGAATAATGGCATCGTTCTCGCACGTAACGACCTCTATAATTTGTAATATATTCATTTGAATAATCCAATGTTATACGCGGTAATGCGATATAACGAAAACCTAATTTCCTACTCGACACGCCCGCTAAGTATTCGTTTTATTTTTTCATCGCTATCTCGAAGCCTTGGTTGGTCCTCGCGTGGAGGGTCGTGTCTCGGCGATTATAATATAAGTGAACCAGCGACCGTCAGTCGGACGACAAACTGTAAGTGGCAACGGTGTATTCAGGATATCGGTGCCGTAAGTGGCATGAACAATCTAGTGGCAATTAATTAAAAAAAAAAAAAAAATTCGGATTTTGGCGCAATCAAACGTGGTGTAAAGTGGCGAATCCTTTTCCATTACCGTGCACAGCCACTCGCGGGGGGTTAGTCAAATGTAAATAGTCCGTTACGATTATATTGTCAGCCACCATAAAACTATTTCAACTCAAAACGTGATCACGGTTTCACATTAAGGATAAACCATATCAGAATATTTTAATATTGTAATAATTATATTTATTCTGCGGGAGATGTTATGGCATAATATTTTGTTATCATAAGTTTTATTTTCGTATTTTTTATAACCAACTCCTTATCGGGTGCGAATGTATTACATTTTACGCATTTTTTCGGTTAAGTTTTCGTCGAATTAAACGTATAAATTCGTAATTCCTTCGCAATATAATAGTATATAGTCCCCCCGTAATATATATGCCACCAGTATTATACGTTCATTGACTACTTTAATTTAGTCATAACACAGGGTTGAATGATTTTTTCACGCTGCCGTTGTGACGTGTTATTTTAACATGTAAACAGTGGAATTCTATTAACGGTAATGTGCAAGTGTTTACTCTGATCGGTTGCCCGTCGTGTGTGTGATGCGTTTTGCACGTTTCGATCATCTTCAACGCCATCCATGCGATTTGCTGCGCGTGTATTGAACTGTACTTGTGCAGGCCCGACGCTACGCAGTAAGCGTCACCGATCGTCTCCACCTGAAAGCACACACGAGAAAAGACCAAACATTATATTAGAAAAAAAAAAAACAACAACATTCTGATGTTGAGGGGGGGGGAGGGGGGGCGGTTGCGAATAAAAAGCGTTTATGCGTTTTCCAAAGCGTATACGATAACGAGGGAATTATACGTTACTACTCGAGACGACTGTAATATAGTATAATACTATGTATAATATTGTATATTTCATGGTAGTTAGTGCGCAAACGATGAAACGAAAAAACGGTAGCTATAATCTACATAACAAGACGTTTAATATATGTTATACTACGATATACGTGAAGGAATATTGTAATTTTTTTTTTTTTTGTTAGATTAGAAACACACGTATCTTATATCTTATACGATATTTTACAGGGTGTTCTATGTAAAATTTAGTGTATTTAATATTTTTATATACTGTAATAATGTTTCAAAATGATGAGAAAACGAGAATAAAGTTAATATCAAAACACTATTTATACTTTTTTTTTTTTTTAAAAAAAACTAATACAACTAGGTTAATAAAAATTAAAAGTTAAAACGTCAACATTTTCAGGAAAATAAACTCTGTAAAATGGCCATCTTTAATATTTTCGAAAATAATAAATTGTAGAGTATTTTTTTTTTTTTTTAAATTGTTTACTAAAAGATAATAATTTAATTAAAATGTAAATATCTGTATAAAACTTATCATTCCTAAGGATTACTCTGAACAAATACTGAATTCGATTATGTCATCATTATTATCCCAAGAAAATACATCGTTATGGGTATATTTTTGTGAGTCACTATGTATATGCAATGCACATATAGTGTGCAATCTCAATATATTATTTTCATTATCAACGAGCGCAATTAATAATTATTTCTAGTGCATTTTTTTTTTTTTTTTTAAGAACTTTTAGTACATAACTATATGATAGTTCGACAATTATTGTTGTTTTATAAGATAACATATAAGTATATGATATATTGATTTAGATTTATAAGTACAACGTAGACAATATTATAATGAAATATAAAGTTATAGTAATTGCGATATAGTTAGATAATATGAATCGACATCAAAATACAGTAACAATACAATATAGAACCATTATTATGTTACTATTGAATAAGATATTAAGATAAAATATTTTATAAGATTGCAATAAGGTATTATACATTTAGTTTTAATAATTATATACATCGTTTGAGGTTGTACTTACGATCGGCTTTGTACACACCGCAATGTAAATTAAAATATACGCAGTGCAAGAAAATGAATTTGACTACGTTTCTGTTGGGTTCATGGTTTTAAAAACCTTTTAGAATGTAAATACTATAATAATAATAATAATAATAATAATAATAATAATAATAATAATAATAATAATAATAATAATAATAATAAATAATAATATGCACTTCCGAGTTGCGTGATAAAATTTATGCTAAAATGCGCATTTATATAAGTGGAAAATAATGATTATGTAAAAGATACAAAAACCGCAATTAAACTTGTATTATATTAAACTTGGCGAAGATCAGAAAATTGCTTTACTGTTTTTGCGTGATATTTACCTCGGCCCAGCAATATATTATACATAGGTACACCCATACACGCATACACGTACTATACTATCATAATACGTAATATGTATTATTGCTCATATAAAACCGTATAGACCTTTTTTTACAAACGGAAAAAAAAAATAGTAGGTAAAATAATTGTAAGTTTGAAGTTTCTATATCATCATGTAAACAAGTTATTCTCAGAATGCCCTTCTAATTAGATTATGGGCCTACACAATCTTAGATTTGGTTTTTTTGTTTTAGTAATATCTCTTTTAATGTATATTTTAACAATGTTGAGAATATTTTTTGATTATTTTATATGTTAGTTTATGTTCAATTTAGTACTCATTACTTTTAAATTTATGTTGTAATACTAGTATACTACATTAAGATATTAGGACCAATACTTTGTAATATTAACCATAAACAATCATTTTTATCATCCCATTGAACACAGTCCGCTTATATTTATAATAAACAAATACATAAAATGAATAAGTATTTTATATTTATAATAATATAGGTAATATAAGACTTAATGTAAAAGCTTTCTTATGACAATCGGTTTATCACAATATTTATCAAATATACTTTTATAACGCAAATTATATCGTGAAAGTTTATTGTGAGTGAGTGTTTGATAGAAAAAAAAAAAAAAAAAAAATTAATTCAAAATCTACAAATAAAACGAAAAAGAGCTTAAAACAGGATAAGTATTCTACATGCGTGGTATTTAATATACGCATAGTTTAGGCGATAACATTTTTTTTTCTTCAATTGAAAATTATAATACTTGTTTGCGTAGCGGTTTATCCACGCACAGGCATTTTTGCAAAACAAAATATTATAATATGACATGTTCATCGGTATAAGAGGAAACTGCCATACCATCTCGTAATTTTAACAAACCTACGGCAACAACAGCGTTTGCGCTCGATCCCGTGATATGCATATATTATTATTTTTATGTTTTTACCTCTATTCAATAATGAGCATAATGATAGATTTCACAACATTGTCGGTGTGTAGATCACCTTGAAACAGTGAGCTCACATAGTTTACTGATTTTGCTGAAACGAATATGACAAATACAAAAACCTATAATAATATAATATACTCGCCATCATCGCTGCGAGAGGACTTTATATGTGTATGGTATTCAATTTGGCGCACAACAACCGCATGTAGGAAATGAACAGACTAATATTATTATACAGAAAATTGCCCGGTACAGGGCGAACTTTATTATTACACATCCGATTGAGCTGGAGGAAAAAAAAATATAAATATTGTGAATCTGTTGACGATATATAAAAACAAAACGGTCAATAACCAAGATTACTTTACGACTATATTAATATGTTGAATTTTGAAGTTCATCTCGTATTCACTGTATTTATAATTTGAAACACGAATTAAAGGACTGCAGCTATCGGGTTCATCGAAATGCACACTCTGGGTCTGAGCAGGAAACCGGGAAATACATCAGTGGAAATATAATCAATTGTCACCAATATAAAGTATTAAAATAACGAGTTTAAAATGATTAAAAGATCGAAAAGATTAACAGAAATATCGAATATCGAATAATATTGATTGGCATTAGTTCAAAGCCAGATATTTATTTTTAATAATTTCGTACAATCAAAAAAGTTAATTTTACCATAATTATAATAATAATATAAGTACCAGTTATTTTGTTTTTATATTTTCAGAGTTCGAAGTCTGCAGTACAAATGAAATGGAAAAGTCGTTTTTTTTTTTTTTACGTTTTCATTCGGGATTCGGTTAGTGTAAATAATAGGACCCAATTGGTTTAAATACTACGGGACTCAATTATTATAGTACTCGTATGAACCAAAAATAACCCAATGCCCGGTTCGTTCTCTCGGGAATCAGGTCGTATAACGCAACTGTTTAATTGGCCACACAACGAGTAACGAAAATCATATGGTTCAAATGGTACATTCTAAAACCTTTTCGAAGCGATTCACAAGTGAAGTTCCTAAGTCAGTTCGTCCTACGTTATACCAATAATTTATTATGGTTGACGCGCTGAAGTTAAAAAATCTTAAAATCTTCTTGGAAAAATGTATTCAATACGAACTATATTAACCAACTTTTCTTCATTTTAGCGTTTATATTTAACACATGGGATATTTGTTATTAAGATCGAAATCAAATTCAATACATACGCATCGCATTGCATAGCTTCGATCGTTTTATTTTTTATGTTTTTGTAAAAATAATGATAGTCAGGATTTTAAAAACTACAGCATACAATTATTGCGATAATCAATATTACTTCATAATGTACATACGTATTATTCGAAACTGAAAATTGATCGTTGCACAAAACTTCGTGTACGATAAGTGCGTATGATAATATATTTATATACAGAATACTAAATTTCAAATCGGAAAACGTTTATATAGCGTCACATACCCAGATACTGCAGCCCGTGTACTTAAACCCAAATACGTTTGGCACATTAAATACGTTTTATATTATAAGATGCAATAAATTGCGTCGTAAACATTAAATCATTAGACCATACAATAATTGCATTTGCATTAAGAAACTCAGAAGTAAATCCACCAAATAATTCACACCGAGAGCATTAACACCGTGTACTGCAATAGACATGTGGAATATTATTATTTGTGATGTAGTATATAGCTTCATAAAATGTTGATGTACCAAATTGAACGGAAAGGGAACTTTAACAAAATATATAACATTCGTTTGAAATCTAATCGTACAGTAAAGCTTTGGACTACAAAGAGGAAAACAACGGTTAAGAATTTAAAGTTAATTAAGTTAGGTTTCACGATTGTTCCGAGTGATGATGATTCTTGTGCATGGAGTTTTGGCCATCGAATTCGGCACGTATTCTTAATGGAAAATTACATGCGTGCTGTAGTAAACTACGATTATGTATTGGTAATAAGTGCGTTACTGTGGTTAATGGTTAATGATCCCAATTATGTAAAAAGTTATTTAAACACAGTAATCGTAAAATATTATTTTGCTATAATGTAGTAGCTTACATCGCAAGTATACAAAACGAAAATATCCGCCAGGGAAAGGATGAACATGAAAATAATAATTTTATATCAATCTAGCTTAGGCTAATATTCACCAACAATTGTATATACATAAATATGCAAATCAAGTTAACGCTATAATAGCCTTACTTTGATCTTAAGTGCTTAGCTATTAGCAAAGATTGTTAATACCTATATCGTAATAAAAAAAAAAATTTACTACTGTTCTTAACCTTATCTGCTAGTAGTAAATTTTAAAATATTGTAATTTCTAGCAATTATACAAGTTTATAATATGTAATAATTAATAAAATAAAACAACAACGTTGTAAATGGTTAATATTCGTAAATGTATATAAGAAAGAAAAAGTAAATAAAAAAAATCGTCTGGCAGACTAATCAAATTAAAATTGTAATTATAAACGAAATCTCGATATATTTTCTCTT
Organism: Chaitophorus viminalis; assembly: GCA_025469195.1. Taxonomy (NCBI): domain Eukaryota; kingdom Metazoa; phylum Arthropoda; class Insecta; order Hemiptera; family Aphididae; genus Chaitophorus; species Chaitophorus viminalis. The sequence goes on from JAIPRK010001652.1 coordinate 16,199, forward strand.
GCTCTTATATGTAATTAATTTAAATATCTCCACTCCATATATCTATTTCGGACATGTATATTGTATATTATGTCTTATAGATACCAACCAATTTATTCACAACAGTAAGTAGATATTAATATTATTATGAGAAGTTATGAGCTAAAACAATATATTAAAAAAATTAATTGAACTATATAGAATTGAGTATATGATTTATCAAACGCACACATCAATGGAATTTTACTCAATTGATCCAGATATTTTTAATGATTTGTCTACATTCAGTTTCTGAATACGCATATTGTGCAAATAACACTTTACAAAAAGTCACTATATAAGTGTAGCGTTAAGTCGTATAATTCAAGATTATTTTCCGTTTACTTTTTGTTTATAGCGCATTAAAACTTTCTTAAAAATATATATATAAACTATCTGGTTTAACTAAGATGAAGAGTCAAAAGTTGTTAAATGTTCACTTATATAAATAACTTTTTTCATTTTCAAATGAACATAAAAATAACATATTATAATTGCGTTCGTTTAAATTCATTATTATTGTGTAACATTAACGTAATGCGAAATACCCGAGCCATAAATGTTTTAATCATTGAGGAAATTGTTATTATTTTTTCCTTCTGAAACTACTGCTTATTATATTAAATTCTAAACATAGCGTACACAATATTATATTATTATAATATATATATTTATGTATCCAGAGATTATTGTTATTAACTCAGTTGTTATATAAATACATACCTACTACACGCGTAACTATTAACAATTCATACATTATTAATTATTTATGCGGTTTCGAGTTGCTCTTAGGTGTATTAACGTTTTCTATTGAAAACTGTTTATTAAAATGAGCGACATCGTTTTTCATAATTTTTTTTCTTATACTTGTTTTTCTACCGCGAAAAAGAAAAATTAATTAAATCCGTTCTTTGTTACGGATATAGATATGCAATTTATTTATTTATTGTGCACCTGTCAAATTGATGTGGTATTTGTACTCCATTACTCCATATTATACACACACACACACACACACACACACACACCGTTAATGTTGTTAACGTTTATATTTTCAGAACCCCTGTGTGCGTAGTGCTTTGTTTTCGATCCGTCCGTTTGATATTATTATGTGTTTTTGATAGGTATATAGACTAAGACGACAACGACGGATCGATGAGGTTTTAATTATTTCGCCGTCTTCTTTCAGCATATTTCGTTACAGGTCAGGACGAAAGATAGCTTTGGTGCATTACTACCGTCCACAATGTATTATTTTTCCCACAGACAACCGAAATCGTACAATTTTCAACCATTCGTAACATACATTACCAATTACAGCCATGAATAATTATAGTATACCATACGATACAATGATAAAGAATATTGTGGTTCGATAAGTTCATTGAACAGTTTTGTACACCATCGTGTACATAATGCGCTTTGGAAAACAAAAACGCTGATAGGACTTAATACTATTATAGAGTCATGTACAATGTGCATAGGCAGACATCGGGGGGGGGGAGTTTAGGGTTATATATTGTTTTTATCGTGCATGAGAAGGGAGTAGGTCATTTTAAATTGAATAATTATAGCTCCCCCTAAAAATTCAACCAAATGTCCCATGGTCATATCAGTGATATTTTGTTACAATAACAGTGGCGTATTGTTTGCGAATAATAACTGAAAGACAATATTCTTATTATTATTATTTGAAATAATTATACATCAATATGTAATATATTGTTATTTTATATTGTTTTCCAAAAATCGATGTACTATAAGTAAAGTACGAAATTTCATATGGCGAATTAATACGTATATTAAAATTTCGAAAATTCACTTTACTTATACTTAGGTACACATTTGTAGTAAAAATCATCAAAATTTAAGATTTGAAATAGTTATGATAATTAAACTGAATTAAGATTTTCCTACTAAGTTAGACAATTCTAATAAGTTTATTTCAATAAACAAAGTTAATGGCACTAATTTTGTAGCAAAAATTCTACATATTATATTATATTTTCATTTGCTTCTTCCATGACAACCTGGTCAAGTTTTATGTTATTATTATAAATATATACTTGTATAATATAGGAAAAATATATAACCATATTCAAGTTTTTAATTATAATTTTTTCTTTCGCATAGCAAAACTACCAAGAGAATCATAACAATTTTACTTCGCATATTATTATAATAATATTGTTGTATTGTACAATTTACGTTATATTTGAAATCTTGCAAGATTCTCTGAATTATTGACGTTTACATTCATAATTATTATTAAAAATACTATACATACGATTAAAATTCAAACCATCATGCATTGCTCGATTTGCTTGTATGTAAGTTGAAAACAATAATATTATAATATCCCCTCTGAAAGTCTCGTTTCCACTTTACCTCTAGGATTTGAGGATTATTAGCGAACCGGCATGGTGGTTCAACGTCAAATAATAATAACAATTGATCGTTAAATACTCAGTCGAATGGTGTTAGACGACTGTACGGTTCGTCGAAAGCCACCTGATTGTCGTTTCTTTTGAAACGCAAACTCCAACGAGCCACTATTCATATACTCAACAACTGCACCTGCGGTACTATTGTGCACACCAAATTTGGCACTTGAATGATGATTACGCGCGTCGTATCTGGAAGCTGTTTTTGCATTCATCAGAAAACTTTTCCGAGATTATTCAACACAATACCCGAAAATTCAAACAGATTTATTTTTCTCACGCTGTCGTAAAGCACCTTACACAGTTTTGAACAGTTCGGTTTTGTTTTTAATTTAGATTCCGATTGAGATGAGAAGTGTATTGATTTTTATAATTTTGTGTGTTTTATTTTCATTTTTGTGTATGTAAAATCATTCACCCATCCCAGTTACTCATCTTACCGTGGAGTCTCACCATTTTTCATTTTTAACGCACGGTTCTCATTATAATGCGTATTGTATTACCTACTATAACAATATAGAATATTGTGTATTCTATAGCCGAACGTCCTTTTCGACGACACGTCGGTTAACCAAAACGACGAAAGAAAAATTAGCACAATATATGTCGTCATGTTATTGTACTAAGTTTAATTAAAGCCATTTAGGGATACGTGAATGGTATATTATTGAAATTAAAAACAAATAATAATAATAATCTATGAACATACAGTTCTAAACAGTTGAATACAGTGATTATCTTAGAGTATTAACGCAATAAATAAAATGATTAAAAAGAGGGCCATAAATCGAGTGATTTTATTGAGATGTTAGAACTTCCCGTGGAGACGATGATTTATAGAATCGTTTCAGGTGAGGTAGGACGTAAAAAGGAGAGTGGTTTCTTGTTCCACAGTGCCGTGGGAGACGTAGTAGACGGGGAAGGTTAGGAGCGTTAATTGAACTTTTTATAGAATGAAAGGGATAAAAGAAGTGTCTGTGCTATCGCAGCGATGAGTGGTTGTGAGGTGAGAGTGCCTAGGAAAGATTAAAATAATAAAGTGCTTATAAAAGGAGATGGGAATAATTATATAAACGGAGGAGAGGAAACCGTTTTGTACCCTCTCAATACGGAGTTGATCACAAGCCAAATATGGTACGCATCATGCCACTTACAATTCCAGAATATACCGGACCATGAAGAAATAAAGAGAGTAATATTCATAGTGTTCACGAAAATCTTGTAATTAAAAAGGCCCGCCTCCAAACGTATGATATTTTATGTAGATGAATGAGAGAAAAACTTGTGTGGGGTTTCCATTCTTTCTCCGAATAAAATATTCCTATAGAAGTTCCGTCTAAATGTTGTAAACATATTTGTGTTCAGTTCAAGTTATACCTGAACGTTCAATGGTTATAATATATTGTACAGTAATGAAAAATAACAAATGAATGAAACAAAGATATTTCCACTAAAATGTAAAAGAGTAAAAAGATAAAAATAAATAGATCCCGAAAACGATCACTATACGTACGTGTTCTAATAGAACGACCATTTAGCGAGCAATTGTCACAAAAATATCATAATATTATACTCGATGTACCTACGCGATTTTTGGTGAAATAAATAAGCAATTTTCCGATATGTCCGGTAATTTTATGTGTGCGAATTTTGTTAGACAACGCAATCAGCCTACTAAAATCATGACTTTTTCAAAAATAATTTTTGTAAACAAAATTAATTATGCACACACACAAACACAATAATTGTAATAATTATAATAATTGTAAGGATTGTGTTTTGCTTTGGAAAATGCTGTCGATCTGGTATGTACACAAAAACTTCAAAATACTATTTGAAAGATTACAGTGTACGTGCGTGCGGCTGTGTGTGTATTTTACGTAGTCGTGAGCATATCGTATAATATTATATTGGAAACGATTTTGTAAATATCTAACGCCAAGTTAAATGTATTCTGTCGATAATGCGATGAACACGTAGGCATACATACACTATATTCGCAATATGCACTTTCTAGAAATCGATTTTCGGTAAACCGTTTATTCAAAACGTACACGATTATTCCACTTGCGTCTGATTCAAAAGCAATCCGTTGTAGCAAAACGATTGTCCCAAAATACATCGCGATAAATGAGACAGATATACGCATCCATTGTCGTTAGTCGTGTGGAAGTCATCGTGATGTGTTAGCCCATGGTGCACCATGCACGTCGTGGTGAGCGTGAAACACTTATTGTTGTTTTGAGCAATAAGTAAGTCAAAGATGCAAAATTAGTCGTGAAATCGTGTTGAGTAATAGTCTAGGTACTGGATGTATAAATAAACACTGGGACGTAAGACAGTTGGGATCATGGTCAACGAAACAACTAACGTGTCGAGTCAACGATAAAATAATCATTATTTTCGACGGTAGTCGAAGAAAAATGGATTTTTGGGATTTTTGGTCATGTGATTATAACGGAAAGTCCATGATTAAAATGTGAGAATAAAGTTCAGTTTCATTATTTTTGTTTCGAAATAGATGTTTATCGAATAACTTTTGTATATTTATGCGTGTTTCACGGTGCGTCTTTGAGATATTAATAATTTATCAAATAACTTAAGTGCATACACAACCACGGGATATAAACGTACTCAAACGTGATTCGATGCGAATATTCTCGTGGGGAAAGAGCAAATAATAATCGTGATAAAGAAAAATATTAACAACAATCGCAAGACAACATAGACCTTAATATACTAATAGACAGGTGATTAGTGTTGGCGGAGCGTGGCTGTATAGAGGGTGCTCGTTCTTTACTCGTTTACTCGTAACGGTACCGTACACGACTGTATAGCACATGCGAATTTAACCAGCGAATATAATTGATACGATACCAGATAATTTGAATACAATTTTAATATACTGTTATCACATATTTTAATAATTATTTCGTATTCAGGAATCAATATTATAGTGTAGCTATAATATATATTATATGTTATAAGTACATATTATAGTATAATATTATATATTATAACAGTATACAATAATTGTAAATATACACGCTTGCCGTCAATACGGGCTACATCACTGCGACATGTTTCTACGCTTCTCATAATGCTAGCGTTATAGGCAATTCATATCTATTAGTATAAGGTCTATGCAAGACAATAATATTTTTAGTAATAAATTTAATTGCCATGATAAAATCAATTTAAAGACGGCGCACTGGTTATGCAATATCGGGACATCCACGGGTACGTTACGGGAACGCTGGTACACGGCGCTCGTCCATACGTCGTTAGTTTGTACTATCAGTGGCATTGTTGATTTCAGAATAATTCTATAACTCTATACTTAATAATATATAATACATATACTATAAATTAATAAATTATTGTATTATATATTTGCTTAGTTTAATTTCATATTATATTATATATTGATATAACTCGGACGTACCTATCCCATTATATAAAACTGATTATAAAAACGAACTTAATTTCAGACATTAAACTTAAAAATTATTTCAATTTAAAAACAATCCTGAAAATGAATAGAAAAATTAAAAGTAAACCACCCAACACTATAAATAAAATATATACAAATAATACAATAAATTTTTCGTCTATGATACACCATTTTTTTTTGTAATATATTGGATAAAAACGCAATAATAATGTAAAAATTTACTTTAAAACTATTAATAATGCGTATAAACCATAAACAATATAATTAAACCATTTACAACTAGTGAATCATCTAATATAATGATAATTAATATGGTGTTTATAAGCTAATATTATGTAGTTGTAATAAATGTTACGATGGAAAAATTAATAGGTCCATACGAATTTCATTCAAAGAACATATAATATTAGAAATTAAATTTATAAAACGAACCTTAATTTTCATTTTATAAGACATATACTATAGAAACAAACTATTATATAAACTTAAGATAAAATAATTACTGTACACAGCATTAAAGAAAATTGTTATTAACTATGTAGCAAAATAACTATTTATTTATTATGAAGTTAAACATAATATTTATAATAATAAATTAGATAGGTATACAAACAACAGATTTTAAATAAAATTATATTTACAAATTTTACTTGATCATGACAAATAATTTATACAACAAGAGTTATAATATAATATAATATAATAATATTTGTATTCTTTATTATTTTTTATTTTCAATGTGTTCTTATAACACATTGATTTAATTTTAAATTTTACTTGTATGTAACAAACTTCAAATTTTAAATAAGATTACATATGAATATACTGAATCAATTATCTCAGTTATTCATGCAAACAATTTTATGTTATAATGTTATATTCAATAAGTTCATACGGTATACTTTATTTGGATTTCAGCTGTAATGCAATTGGACAGTATTTTTATGAATGGGTGGTTCTAAAAAACGTCTCATAAAGCCTTCAACTGTTTTCTTTATAACTATATACATGTTACAACATGGTACCTTTTTCCAATTGATATACTTAAAATCTATATTATATAATGATAAAATCAATAAATCAATTGATTTTAAATGAAAATATTATCATAGTGCTAAACAAACATAATTATTATAATATTATAACCAGTATAGTATTATTATTGTCTTTTTCAATTAAGTAATATTATTTTACACTATTAATTAAAGCGTTTATATCCATTGAGAATAGGTTAAGAAATGTTGTATGTGATATTAAAACGAAATAAATGCTATAAACATAATCATTAAATCATAATATTAGAAAACTTTTAAAGAAGAAAATAAAAACAATAACAATAATAATAACAAAGAAAATAATTTTTATTGTTTGCTAGCGGAATGCTGCTAATTTTAAACACCTTGACTGAATATGAAAAAAAATCGGCACCACCCGTAGCTTCTCCATTTACGCCCTAGTTTAAAGTCAAGGGGGAATTATACTCATTTTCCAGAAAACCACTTAGCGCATATATAATTATAGTACTCCTTATTAATTATCACTGAATTTTAGGGCGTTTGATTTTGCGTACGGAATTTATAGATTTTGCTCGCATGCTTGACAAATAAATTTCGAAGAATCATCGATGAGCGATGAAAACTCATTGCAAAAGCAAATAAAAATATAAATGTTTAAAAACCACTTTGATTCGTTTATGTGCACATAATAATAGTTTCTTAACAGTGTAAAATAAATGAAATAGCCAAATCGTTCTGAAATCGAAATAAGATAAAAATCCAATATGGATAGAAAATAGCAGAATTGTGAAAAAGAGTAGGTAAATATTATAACATGATATAATATATTATTTTAACATATGAAATAATATTACTTTAATAATAAAACGTAATATTTAGTATAAAAAATTAAATTTTTTTGTTTTGAACTAAATAGGCGTACGACCATCAATGTTTAAATATTATGTGTTGCAATCGTAGGCAGTAAAATATTTTGAATAATAAATTAATTATAACGATGGAAATGAAAATATTAATATTATCAACAATAGTAGTAATAATTACAATAAATATATAATAAACATACAGTGAAATTAACTTGTTTGAAAAATTGATAATAGAAACAATCGAATGGAATTTAGTTTTTCTATGTGTATGTATTACGTGTACATAATATTGTAATATATTATAGATAATTCAATTAAATGGATGCATCAGCTGCTTCAAACGAAAAACTGTTTTTCATTCCCAAGACGCGAAATATAATATACGAAGGTTTTACTCCCTCGACAATATTATAAAAGTTTTTTTTTTTTCATTAATTTTTTACACATAAAATGTTTCCTTTATACGTTAAAATTTTTCATTTAGTTTCAAACAACTATAATATACTAATATATAATAGTTGATAGTAAAAAAACAAAAAAAAAATTAAATAAACAGGGATAACATTATCATTTTAAGGTATCACGTCAACAATATTTTAATAAAGTTATAAAATACTATATTCTATTTTACCCAATATTCACAGTATACTGCTTGACGAGCACTAATATTTTTGACGTGGGAGTTCGATGAAAGGAGCTAGCATAATATACGATGTGCATTATCATTATTAGATTCAATAGGTGTTGGTTGTGGTTGAGACGACGAAAAGCCATATTATAGGGAGCGTAACATGGGTTCATAATATTATAATATTATGACCACCGTACACATCAGATAATAACGAATTTTGATTTCTATATTAAAAACAAATTATACCTCATAGTCTGGTGGGTTTAAATATTATGCAAAATGATTCATACACAGGCACACGCTATAATAGCAATATACAATATATAATATAGATATTTTGTGGTAGAGACGTATAATTTTTAAAACAATGCAATACATAATATTAATTGTAAGATTTAATATGAAATATGACACAATATAATGTAAATTAACAAAGTCGAGGTTTCTTAATAACTATGTAGATAGTCGTGCATTTACCGGTGATTGCGTGTTAATATCTTTGATTTTTTATCGTATTTTAAACTAAAAATGTTGTTTATAACAATGCTTTGTGATTTCGATAGTAGTGTAAATTAGGCTTTTGTTTGTGGAAAAAATAACTCATCGTTCAGTAAGTGTTATCCGGAACCCTGAAGTAGTACGTGAAAATCGTTTCGTAAACCTGATTAGAATAAATCAATAGTTGTTGTGAATATTTGACTATGCTATTTGCTATTTTTACATATAAGGTTGCTCAAGGGTTCAGATATAATTCACTCAATTATCAATAATTCGAGGTTTAAGACTGAACTAATATCAAGTTTTGTGAATATTAATGTTAATATTAAGTCGTGTTTTCATTTAATTACCGTGAGAATTAATACGTATATTATCCACCACCAGTGAACGACGAGTACAATGTAGACGGGATAAGAGAGTAATATAAAATGTTTAAGGCTGAAGCATCATTAAAATCTGAACACATACATTTTATTTATTCTAATGTCATAAGTAATTGTTACTTAACCGATCAACATTATTTTTAAATAAAAGATTAGAACCAAATTTAGCTCCAAGATCATTAATATTATTTTTACGGGATAAACGTAAGTTATTAATGTAGTAATCAATAAATAATGGGGGTTTTTTTTTTTGAGAAAATGAAACAGTTGCACATTTTTCAATATTTAATATCGTACCGTTGTCATTGCACAGTAAAAATAAAATTATTTAGTTATAACTTAGACATTTCAGTTTTTATAAATATTAGTATCATTTGCTACTACCAAACAGTTAGAGCTTCTAATGTTTTTAGTTATATCATTAATAAAGAGAGTTAGTACCAGCAGTAAATACCAAAATACTAGCTAGACAACATTTAAACATTTAAAAATTGTGTATTCAGATTTAAAAAATATAAACAAAAAACACATATTATATGCCGATGATTATGTTGTGATATGTCGTGATTATGAGCGATTCAATTTCTTGGTTTACTTAGAATACGCTAATTTGTAGACAATCTTTTATGTTGAATGCGTTAGTATTTTTAATTAAATGACGACTATTGACGATAAAGATAACACAAAGAGAAAAAAAAGAACAAAACTATTTAAATAAAACCAATATATCGACTGATTATAATTGTCTCTAGGTCAATATTCTAGTATTGTCGTACCTTTATAGTACCTGAATAACAATCAACATCTGTGCAAAACCGATCAACGACAAAACTCCTATGTCCACTGAATTCAGTAGCTAATACACATACTTCTATAATAATACGTTGCATGTACCACCGATGTATCTGTATGCAGTGTAGTTGGTTTCAACCATTATCGTACGTATAACACGCGTGTACGGATATGTTTTATTTACGTTCTGCAACGGTGTTTTTTATATCGAATTTACTGACGTCCCTATACGGTTATGCATAAATCACGAGCTTACGCGTACCGCTGTGACTCTTCTGTAGTCCACGCCAACAGATGCTGTGTACGTGAAAAAAACAAAAAAAAAAACAAACAAAACGAAAGCATAAAACGTAACGTTTTGCCGACGAGATATGGCGTACGTAAATCACCGCTGCGTATCGTCACGCGAGTAAATAATGGCCGTGTATAACATAATAGATTGGCTGAGAAGTGAACACTATACTTTATACATACACGTGTGAAATAATATACCTATACCGTTTCTGGGCGTGTTTTAGTGCGATCCCGCGATTCTTTCGTGTACAATTGTGTTTACAAATATTCATCCATTTTTTTTTTTTTGACCGTTTAGTTTTCCATCGTCACAGTACAGGGTAATAATTGAGGAGCCAATGACAATGCAAACTACTTTTGTCTGAATGTCCTAATTACGCAATGCTTTCCAATCACAAAATTTGTTACATATTGTATAAAAGAATAATTAAAGAATGAAACTACTATTTTTCATTTTTATGCATTTTTAGAACTTTTTTTTTTTTTAGAGAATTTTTTGACGTTTTAAGTGCATTATTAAATTCTTATTTTTACATGCTTCATAATGTAATCAGAAAATTCGATTTAATTTATATTGGTTTTTTCCTAATAGTCGGAATAGATAACAGCATTATCGGAGTTATTAAAAAAAAATTGTTACTTTGATTGAAGAAATATTGGATTTAAAACAACGAAAAATATTTGCAATATTTTGGAAGGAAATACAACTTTTCAAGATAATACTATATCTGAAGATCAATATTCATTACTTCATTAAAATTATGTGTAGTAAAATAAGTTTTTTTCAATATTTAAAATATTTTTAGGGCATTTTTTGAGTCACTTTTTAAATTTTTTTAAAAGTGCATTCAATTTTATTTTTAAAGTAATTTTTCTCTTTTCCTTGAGTATTTAAATTTGTTCCATTGTAATTATAATTCAGTAATGTGTTATACATTATATTATACCTATAAGGTATTAAAGATATTTTCACAATCACATTCTTACCCAATGTACTTTTTTAATATACTATTATTAATTTGTTATGCTGTCGAACCAATCGAAAACAGGCACTTCAACCGTATCTTTATCAATATATATATATTATATATAGCAGTATTCAAATATTGTAATGATATGCACAATCGCATTGCGTTATCATCAATAATAATTCAAATAAAATCATATTATAATTAAACTTAATGTATTAACAAATAATTATAGCCTACAATTAAGTAATTTACAATAAATTATTATGATATGGATCTTCAAAAGACCGACTAAGTATTTCATCCGGTAACAATTAAATCATGTGATATAATGTCAATTAACTAACCGATTATATTTTATATTAAATAATTTGATTTTATTATGGTAAGAATATTTATTATATAATTAATAAAATAATTTATACATTTAAATAAATAAGGACAACGACAATCGCATTTTAGATTAGACTTTATAAAAGAACAAATATTAAACAATTCTAAGTCCAGTCGCCGACTCAGTCTACGACGGACCAGTCTACGACTATCCAGGCTGTGGCCTACCACGTTTGATGGTCATATTCTAAAATACGAATGTTCTGTCATATCAATCACGTATGTATTTTATTCAATTTTAATATACTAAAGTTCACTTAATTATATAAACATTTTTTTCTTATCAACCTTCATCTCTTCGATACATGAAAAATTAAGCGTACTTACATTTTCGTGAAGTGCAAGGTTAGAGGTATAATTTATTAATAATAAAATAGGTGTTTATATATAATAGAGGTGCATATTCAATGTATGTCACTAATATTATAATTGTGTCTGCGATATAAAAATATATAAATTAAAACATAATTTAATATACTAATAAAATAATGCAACCTAATTTACAAATTACATTAATGAATGACTACCTTTATTGATAATTTGAAATTCGGTTCATTACAATATATATTAATGTTTTATTGATAAACACGTTCGTTTTCCTACATGAACGCATGTTGTTCTTCAATATTCCAAAACTGTCCGTAATACGAAAGATATTAAAAATGGCTGCTTGAGTATCAGTATATGACAATTTTAATTCGAATGACCATCGCGATATTATGACATGCAATTAGAATCCGTGAAAACCCGAGATCCGCTCATGAAAGCGCTGATTAATAATTTTATCGTACCTGCTTTTAAGGAGTAATGGAAATCGTGAGGACCATCAGAGTGTTTCGTTTCGTTTCCCATCTACCCCCCCCCCTCTTTGCCACCACTTTGCCCAGACATTTTTCACCGCGGTACCCGTTGCTTCCCGTGTACACGACACTCGTTTTAACGAGCACCATCAAAGTCCGCCGTTTCATGGTCTCCATGTCAGACGCGAGGCCGTAAACCATGGCGGGATTTATCAAACGTTCTCCGCCCATACGTTTACGCGTTATTGTTAATACACTCTGTTTTCATCGATCGCGGTAGGTTTAAGGCACACAGTACAGTCGCACGGTTTAAGTAGTTTAACGATGGGTTTTACGATTACCTATTCTCTGGAAAAGCGTAATTTCGAAATGACGAGTCTCAATTTGAACCGAACGCGCTACAATAACGAGTTGACTCGGATAGTGCAACTGACGTGTAGCAGGGGAGAGTTTTATGTTTTCCGTAGTGATTTTCTACGTGACGTTTTCGATTTTACATGAACAACGATGACAATTATATTATAATAATGTCCGTTGGGTCGGAAACGAATATGATACTGCTGCAGTCATCCGTCTAATAAACCTGATGGATTACGTTCCCCCAAAAGTGGAACGTTCGGAGTGCGTGATCCGGTCACCCGTATAATCTCGATCAGCTTTTTCTCGGTTCTCCGGGTAAAATACTTGCACTATCATGCGATTTTTCTGATTTAAACGAGAAACGAATATTATATTTATGATTGTTGTAACTTTTATGTGGATGCGGGATAGTAGCGTATCTATATAGGTTTTTACGACTTCAGAGGGCACGCGTACTTTAAAATGCTTTTAAAAGACTGAATAATTATAGTGAAACGTCTTTGTTTTCGAAAACAAAAATTTGTATTTGCGGTTGTCAATACGTCTTTTATTCTCTCGCGTCAGTCGTTTTAGGAACAGCTCGCGCTAAATGGAAAATCCCATCACGTCCACCATCGATGCGAATTTAATACACAATACTGTTGAGGTAAAGTCAGCTGCAACGATCACGGTGCTTATTAAAAGATGTCATACTATTTTGATTGTTACGAGATGGGTGATCGATAATGGTCATGATTACGAGAAAACCTTATGATGGCGTCGTGGTGACCGAAAGTCATAAATAACCGATTGATTCAAAGCTGTAGTGAACTATCCATACAATCAATACTGCATATAATCGAAAATAATGCTACAGTGTATTATAGTAAAAATATATATAATAGGTTATTCAAAAAATTTCTACCGTTTAATCGTATATTTTATACTTAACATGTCGACAAATTTATATTACTTTAAAAAAAGAAAATGTAATTACCGTATGTGTTATAATAAATTAGTATATTTTTTCATGTTTATCATTTAGCCTGACCTAATAAAAAGGTATAGTTTTGCTTATGCTGCCCATAATAGTTATAAATTATTAAAGCCCTCCAGTGATATTGCTGCGGTGTCAATAAATATTTGCATTCCACTATTTAATACAATACGGCAGATAGATACGTTTGTATGCGTACCTGCACATGAAATAAAATATTACTCGTACAGTATAATATTTACTACAGACGATACGTAGACCATAAGCTTTTTATAAATTCCAAATGCAACTGGAACGGCTTATTTGATCGATTAAAACGCAGTTACAATATTAATCGTCCAATTGCATTTGTATACGTTGTTTGAGCGTGGCCTGCGTGAACAAAATTTTCCTCTCTCGTCGCTTGGACAGTATAAACTATGTGATGTACACGTTTACTTCCGACTGATATATAGAGTACCGTCAAATACGATTAAAAATATAATGCTATTATAATGTTCATTATTGCTTTGAACGTCCAGATTTACCAAGTCTTGCGTAAATCGCATTTCTGTTACCCAATGTACAGATGCAACGCAAATATTGCTTACATTTTATGTTAATATTGTTTGTTGAGTTTGTTCATTACACATTTAATTTCTACAAAAATGAAGAATATTATTTTTTGTATTTCATTGTTAGTCGTTTAAGAGTAATGTACATTTTTATGTATAATTGCTATACAAGAGAAAAACGACATTGTTTATTAGACTGCTGCAGGGTCTGTTACAGAAAACCCACCCTATATAATGTAAATTTAAAAAAGGGTTGAAAAAAGTGAAAACAAATAAAAATTAGAACATAAGGGAATATTAAAATATAACGCTGCGCATTCATTTGGACGGAGGAAAAAACCCATTAAAATAATTAGGTATTTTCTTTTTGGAATTTTTAATAGCAAACTATAATAACGATGCATTAATGAATAACATGGCACATTATATTATATCCTCGATGAGAGATACTGATACATAAACTGTTTGAAGAATGTTTTCAGTGATTAATATTTTTCCTGTCATATAAAAACGCTAAAATGAAAATAATATTCTTATCGACCATGCGTTGCTGTCGTCGCTCAATACAGTGTACAATACTCATGATATCATTATGATAACTCATTATTGCAAAAATCTGAAAGTACGCGTCGGATATCCCTCTAAGAAATCAAGTTTTTCAAGTATATATCCTACATGGATTATGTTTTAAAGCACCACTGGTCAATACACCTTACGTTAAATTAAATTAAATTTAAAAAAAAAAAACCACCGAATCGTGTTAATTAAACTATAACTGTATATAGAATAAGAAAAAAAGAAAAAAATATTATTATTAATATTAACACCATCATGCAAGGTACACATAAATATCAAAATTTATCAAAATACCTTTATAAAAAAAAATTTTAGTGAAGTTGTATAATATATTTTTTCTAATAAATAATAATATATATATATATATATATATATATATATATATAAATAGAATAGTGGATCGATCTGTTTTATGGAACAAGTGGAATATTTTGAATAGGTACGATCAGAGATATAGCCGCATCACAGTATTATTACTAAAATTGAAATGGTCGAACTGCATTTGGGTAAAAAATGATGATGTTTATATCTATATAGTCAATTCGAATGATGTCGTAGTAAACGCGTTTGAATCATGGACACAATAACGATAGTTGGCATGTGCGAACACTATAATGGTATCAAAATATACGGCTGACCGCGGCGTATTATAAAATGAATTTGAAATAATCTTGTTTTGCGTGTTATTATAGTAATATTTTAGTATATAGCAACAACTTTGTCGGCTGTCGTAGTGCGTACACAATATAGGTACATACGTAATATATACGTACGTGCGCTATATATAATAAACGAGTCAAAAGTATATGAAAGTGTGTATTGTAATAGTCGTTGATACGCCACCGGTAAACATATTATTTTATGCATTTATACATTGGGTTAACAAATCAACGTTAAACTCGACTTGGAGCACTGTAAACTTTATACGCGCGCGTACTACTATACCGACTTGATATTTTTCCGTTTCATCAATTACCGTAACCGGTATGTGTTGTAATGTAATATGTTATGTGTAATATATTATGTATGCACGGTGCGTCGTACACGCTTGGTCTTCAATTTTCTCTTTACCCCCCCCCCTACACACACACCCATTGTAGCAGATTTAAACTTTCCACAAAATTCGTTCGCAGTTTCAATAGTATATAATTTACAAACACATATCATGTGTGTGTGTGGTGTGTATGCGTATATACATACATTTATATATATGAAATATAATATTTGCATATATAGAACACATATACTTTATAACATAATTGTGTACATACGTACATGTCATCGGCGTATGTTCGTGCGTTAACGTATGTATTTATTTATATTAAAAAAGTTCAGCGCGTTCACCGTACAAATATGGGTTCAGCATTTTTGCAAAAGAGAGCTATTTAAAGTTTATAAAACTTCCAACGGCGGCGGTGATTTCTCGTTCGAATAATATGCGCCGCGGAAAACTATAATACATTATTATTTTCTACGGCAGCTGCCGTTTCAATATTCCGTTCGAACACGGGTCATAATGTTGTCCAATCTGTTCGGGGTGTCGTACCGCACACGTATATGATATAGTAAATAGTTCATTAGGACACGCGTTGTACGATATTTGGGTCAAAGAGTTGCACCGGGCACAGTTGTGCTCTGAAAATTGTGTTCGACTGCTACGGCGGTACCTGCAAATGATTATATTGTCTGCGGGGAGAGGACGGGGCGTATAAACAACGCAACACATTGGACCGTCCCCCCCGTCCTCCCAACTTTTCCTCTAAAATCGATGGACTAGCATGAAAGACTAGTAGTAAGTGATATTTTTGACCAAAATGAGTGAAACCTTACACTATAAAATTCTCCTAGTTTTCAAAAAAATTTAAATGACAATAATAAAATTATAGCTAAAATTAGTTAACAAAATATGAGAAACTATCTTGACTCCAGCAAATAATCAGGCTATTTTCAACTTTTGTTGGAGTATAAATTTTTAGATACCTATACTAAACAATTTACGGACGACGGTGTGTGATTTACATTGAAAAAAGTGATTTTATGCATAATTTATTTCATGATTAATAGTTTTATATTGATACTAATTATTATTTATGAGTTATTGATTAATGTTCGTAATGTACATTAAGTTATTGTTTTATTGTTATAAATAAAACAATAAAACAAACTACTCATAAAAAAAAAAAAACATAAAAGTAAATTTTTCTATGGTTTCCATTTATACACGCAACATGAAATAATTTAACATTACATTATAATAATATATGAACGAATAAATAATAACATCCATCATGATAGATCTATGTAAAATACTAACTTGAATTTGAATACCAAGAAATGTAAAAACTACATAGAAAATACACATCAAGTTACCGTGTTTTGATGATATCATAATAGTGTACCTATTTGGGTACTGTATGAAATCGATCACATTTCCAGTAAATAGTAATCGCTCAAAATGTATACAGTTGAGACGGAGATCATTAAAACAAAACAAACGAGTTTTAAAATGATCGAAACGTAAAATTCACGAATAACATAATATAAGTATAACACGGAGTCATACTTATGACTTCAAAAATTTTAAAGAAATCACGGAACTTTCCAACAGATTAGTTTCGAAAAATTGAATTAGTTCAAAAAATATACTTATTATAATGTTGTGTTCATAACATTTTTAGCAGATTCCCGAAGATTTGTTGGGGTAAACTTTAGGTTAACTCTAGATATTATAATATACGTCTATATTTATATTTTAGGTAAGTACTGGTTCTAGTAATGACAAAAATATAGTTTTTTACAATATGATTGATGAATTATTTTATTACTCTCTAAGACGCATAGTCTCAAAAAGCTCTCATTCAAATTTCTGATTGACGAACTCAATTTCTTCGGATATAACTAATTAATCACGTAACCATATATATATATGCGTGTATGTATGAATAACTAACGTGTTAGTAACATTATATACTTAAATACGAAATAGAGCGATAAGAGGCAGTTTCTGGGAGTCACGTGACTGCGGACAAATAATAATATAATCATTGGCTCGAGACATGGCAACAAGATTCACACTGCATCGGAAGTCATTCGGATGATGATGCGATCATAGTAAAATGGACCCGGATCGATAGGGTTTGCAGCTATTTTAAAACGTGTAAACTGAAACGTACTAGGTATAAAAATGTGGAACGGGCGAGCGGCTGAAAATCAGTTCTCGCGTGAGATGGAAGTTTACCAATAGTAGAAACTTCAAAATAATCATGAACAACTATATTCATTTCCAAATTTTTACATTTTTAATAAGGTAGATTTAACATTTAATCGAAACTATTCAAAAACACGCTTCCATTCCAGATTATTTGAAGTTTTATTTATTATTCAGAATTTTCATAATTATTCTCGTGACGTTCTATACGATCACATTTACTCGGGATTAAATATTATTTTATTTAAATTATTCGGTGAATATATAATAGTGGTTTTCAATAAATTTCTTTGGTTCGTGCAAATTAAAATATATTCAATAACAACATTCACCTCGATACACAACGGAACGTTTCAATAAATTTAGAGCGGCACACCGAAGTTTTCTGTTCTAATGCGATTCGGAAATAAACTCTAATATTTTGTGAAATAAATTAGGTTGAAGTCATAACTTATGTATACGCACAGAAACTAACAATGTTATTTGAGTTTTCTAAAAAAAAAAAAAAAACTGTTATGTATACCTAATAATACAATACTATTTGTGTTTGATAAAACTTTTAGAATACTATTTTTATACGTTATACGTATACGAAAAAAGCACATAAACGGTGAAGGAAAAAAAAACCCATTATTTAAAAACCGCTCCGCTTTCTCGTAATGGCCGAGTGTACTTAACTACACGGAGTTTCCGAATTGTGGACAATATAATAAAAACCATGTAAGTTGCAGCCTAATATATAACGTAACATTATACGAATTGCAAACATTAGTATGAATACTAATTTTGGGGAGTAAATTTCCAATCAATGTTTTTGATTTCACGATTACGGACAATGGTTCACGACATGGGTCGATACGGATATCGGGCAATTTGTATTATCGTAATGTCGAAAAAAAGGTGATTTAAATCATCATTATATATATATATATATATATATATATATATTCTATGGCCAAAAATATTTCAAACTATCATTAACATTCTTACTACAGACTATTTCAAAAAAATGTTTGCCCCAAAATATATGAATAGGTACCTACAATTAGTATATTTAATAATACAATTTTTTAAAATAATTTTAATAAGTTTACAAATAATTTTATATTTTTAGACTGCGTTTGCTGATTATGAGATTTTTATTAACTTTATATCCATAATAAGTATATTGCAATCTCAAACCATATCCACAATATTGTTATTTATTTAACCTAATAATGGTCAGAATAATGTATCTGCATCTTAACCTAAACACTATTACAATTTATAGGTGATGGTTTGGTGTTAAGATTTAAAGTGACTTAAAACATTAATTACTGGGTATTTTATATTAATCATCATGAACTTAACATACAATATTAAAATGGTAACCAATGAGTGAAAAAGATTATACGTCCGGTCCAAACTTCAATTGAGTCTTAAAAATGGAATTTCCGAAAAATCATTTCTTATTGCACGTCTAAACAATGATACAAATGATACAATCATATCATATGTCAAGTCCCTACAGCTATTATAGTTTAGGCTATGCGTATATTATGAGTCAATTCAATTAGTCAGGACTTCTTCTTTTATAAATACAAACAGTTTTATGTACACACTTATATTAATATATCATGTGTATCAATTTTACCTATTTCGTATATAATTAATATCGTTAATATTGATTAAAATATTGGGTTCTTAATGGTTTAACGGTTTTATCACTAATTTCAATTAATGTTCCAAGATTCCGTGAACATGTTAATTAAAAATTTAAAAATGTCCGTATCACAAATTGACCTTGTATGTGGGAGTCTTTTCTTCGGTCATTATGTCACCGTTCGACTGTTATACATTTTATAGTTCGAGGTATACATGATAAATCTCATATATATATATCTCACGATTTGTTTCGAGCACAACTGCCAATAACTAAAAGTCGTGTTCTTGAATTATAATAATATATTATTAAAATAACGTAGTGGTGATGTATCTTAGTATCATGTAATCTGTATCAAAGACGTTACATATTATTTTACGTTTCAACTAGATAACTGCTCATTTTATTTTCAACAACACAAAGGTTTTTTTACATTTTACGCTTAAGTTTGGCATTATTTTTTGGCCTAAAAGTGGCCAGTTTTTTATAATACTAGTAGTTTTACAATCAACCCTGCTTTTATATACATTTTTTTATTTTTATTTTTAGAAGTTGTACAAATATTAAATGTATTGTTTTCATCAATACATTTTAGAAGTTGCACAAGTATTAAATTTATTGTTTTCATCAATACATGTTTGTTCTGTGTAGTAATGGTCATAACTAGTTTTTATGATTTACAAAAATACTTTCGTGTTTTAGTTTGTTTTTACCTATTATTTTTAGAGAGAAAAAATTATAGTTAGAATAAAGATATAACAATGGGTACTTAGTAGTATAATATGAAAGAAGAAAAAAAAAACCGGCTAATAATTTGTGAAAATAAATAAGGAATATCAGGGCAGTTCAAATTGTGGCGTTTGTGCTATAATAATTGACGATTTACTGATTTTTTTCTTAATTTTACTTTGAACGGTCGGAGAGTAAGTTTGGTTAAAATATACTAATATCAGAAATTCGGTTTAATACTGTGCACGAACAACATAGACTATACAAAGTTAACCGATGAACTACGGTAACGTAATATGGAATCTTAGTATGTCTCGCCTCATTTTATCAGGGGAAAAATATTTTTTAATATTTAAAACCAATGATAAATTACAACAATTTATCGAAAACAATACCGAACATAATCATCATTCATCTCAAGTTCATTGTAATGCTATTGCAGTATTTACGTTTTTCATTTCGAATTTATGAATAACTTACAATAAGGTTCCGAATATAATATTAACGGGTTCATATATAATTTTTGCACTGCTGTGTACTTGCATTATAATTTTCAATAATTCAATTCTGATTGCTTTATGTAATGAAAATGATATTAAAAAAAAAAAAAAAAAAAAAAAAAAATTAAAAACAGTAAGTTGAAATACGCTTCAATGTTTAAATATTCATACAACAAACTCATTATTCGCATGTTGTTTTTCAAACACCCTAAAACACCTCTGAAGTACTCAACTTAAAATATTAATACATACATAAAATCTTGCACCATTGGTGCTTTTGTATGATTATTATATTTTTAATCTCAATAAAGACACTGCAGACAAATTGGCATATTATACTGCTGGGTTTAAAATGATCATTTCTCTGTGAATGCAACAATTTCTTTACCTTTTTTCAGCAGTTTTACTGTCTTATTTTCTTTATCAAAATTATAAAACAGATAATATTACCTATACTTTTCCATAGCACCGATTCCAAATTTTCGGATAATATAGATGCTAGAATGCAAGACAGTACATAATATGCTGTTTGCTAAAAATATAACTATGAAAGAAATGTTTAAAAAATACTATCTACATACAAATTACCATACAGTTAATACCAAAAGGCAAAATAGATTATAGTTTAAATATAGCTAGCTAATCAAATCATGTGCTTTTCTAACAATTCATGTGATGACAGCTGAAGTAAACTTGAAATCTCTATTAAAAGACCGTACATTTAAGTCCGTGAAAAAAAATTACAAACACGTCGGCATGTCGCCAAAATCGAATACGTTTTAGAATCTTCAACGTGGGTATTTTTACAGAATCATGAAATAAATACATTCATATGATTGAGAATAATAAATAATTGTTGTACACATTGAATATTATAATATTGTTATCGTTGTTTTAAGACATAAATTGTTGGAAAATAGAAAAAGATATGAACTTTCCGTGTTCATCAAAACATCATCAAATACATTATGTACGTGTAATGTGTATAACAATGCTATACGGATACGCATGCAATATAAAAAGTTGAACTGCACAAACACAATATACTATATGATTATGTTATACATTGTAACTAATCCGAAAAATAAACTTCAAATACTAGGGACTTTTTGAATAAATTAAAAATAATATGCAGGTAATGCAAATTTCGATGGAACCGTAAAATACATAATATGAATCGTGTATTGAATAAATATTATATATTTTATATATTATATTATCATTATCAAACTTTGGTACATAATTTACTTTAACGTGCACCATATAATAATATTAAGTATGTACAATGTATATTATGTTAATATAGAGAAGTGCGTAATTAAAAAATATCTTATATAATATTTGGTATGCTTGTGTTTCCGAAGAAAGTTTGATCGTACAACTTTGAAATAAGTAGTGCGACCATGGATGTTAGAAATAACATCAATTTTAATTATTTACCCGTATAATTATAATGATATAATAGGGTCTGGACGTTAACGATTTTTTAAGATAAAAATTTATAATTCACATTAGTACATTATTTTCAATAAATTATCATCATAAATAATAATTAAGATAAATATACGGTATTCAAACAATTTTTATTAATTTTTTTTTACAAGTTGCTAGTAGTTTTTTCAAATGTTCAAGCTATTAAATATAAATTTCAGTACGTGTGTCTTGGGAGTTGAAATATTCGGGTAATCATACTGATGGAAACATTAGAATTTTTTAGATGTTTATATTTCGATTTACTCGCACAGAGATCGATCTGATGAATGATACAATATACTAGCGAAATAACCCGTACTAGCTTCGTTCGCTACATTATGCATCTGTCTTTATGTCTTATTGATGGACGTGGAAAGGCTAAGCTTTATGGGGAATGTGATACATTTGAATTATTGTTATCGCTTTTATTGTCATTGTTGTTATTGATATGATTTTTGTTAGTGTTGTACATATTTTTTAAGTTTATTATGCATTTTAATCCAGCTCGTATAATATACTGCGTTTCGATGTACATTTAGGTTTTCCGGAAAGTTGATTTCCAAGTATAGAAAAACATTTAAAATACATTAAAAATAACTTACACGATCTTATCGAAGTTTATGTAATTTATAATCGTGGACGCCACAATTACTCTACGTAGTGTATATGAGACGCATGTGCACCCTGTATATAAGTATAGCCTACGCATTGTAAGAATACATAGACAATATAATCTACATAACATGTTGTTACTATACTTTGAAGCATACTCTGGGTTATAACCTCAGTTCCGGTCAATGGTCGGTGAGTACGCTGAATTTCCTTTTGGGCAGACGCTGCATCGCGTGTCCGCAGATAATTTCGCGATTGTTGTTATCGTAATACATTATTATTACATTTCGACATCTTTTACCTATCTATATTGTTTCAGCCGTAGATACTATACATTTTAAGCGCGTTCACAATAAAATGTTTTTATAGCTATCGAGTATATATACGTATAACTATATAAGTACCGTAGACAACGTAGAAAGGTTACCTTAAAATATGTATTATGATAAGGTAATATACTTCATATTTGTTATAATACATCATTTTCATTTAAAGTTTCTAAAGTTGGTCATTATTACTAATGCAATAAATTGCTCATAATGATTTTACGTAACACATTATTAATTTGCAGATAAATCGATCGATGAACGATTTTTAAAATTAGTTCAATTCAAGTATCTACCGGATTAAATTCTCCCCAAAACTTTCATAATAGCAGCTGAAATGCAAATTAATTAATGTTATAGTTTGAGTGTATATTTCACTGCTGCAAGTTTAGAAAAGACTAATTAATAATATGTGGCATATTGATGATTTTGTACTACGTTAGATGTATTTTGCTGCCATTTTGATTTCGAAAATCTATAATTCCTTTGCTTTCAATTATAAATTTGAAAATCAAATAAATATTGACGATATTAAAGGCATTTTTTTTTTTTATTTATTATTTATGTAAGGATGTAATATTACTGCTACATTTGTTTTATCTATTTTGACTTTAAGTTCTCACGGACTAAAATCATAATCTACATTCAAAACTTTTTTTTATATACTTAAAAACACTCGTAACCATGACAGAATTATATCTCACACATTTATAGATAGTATTTCATTTGTGCTGATCGATATAAATCGCGTACTTATTTTATATTATTCTTAATAGCTGCAAGACGACGTTAATGTATAAAATATATGACGTGTGTAATGTATACGATACGGGACCAAAAAGTTTAAAATTAAAAGTAGTTTTCCAAGTACCAAACTTGAAGATTGATGATTCTGGAATGTGAAAGGCCAGAACAAAAAAATAAAATCCATCCAGCATCGTATTTTTTTTTCATCTAGCAACTTCTATATATATATATATATATATATATATATATATATATATATATTGATTAGATAAGTTATGAAGCCACCAAAGTCACGTAACCACTGTATACGAATCCCTTGTTTAGTAACTTTGCCAATAATTCTTGAACCCAGGACCTTTTTTTTTTCATTCCTCTGTTTATCTGATCATTTCAAGGGTTATCTATTTTACTTTTCGGACGTGGACATGGTTTCGCGGTATTGAGTAGGTTCAGTGTGTCTGAAAAATATCCGAGAGGCAAACAATGGACGTCCGAGTGTAACAACTAACAATATATATTTATACATATATATATATATATATATATATATATATATATTCGCTTTTTAAACAGAACCAACCAATCGACCGAATTACAATAGTATATATTTACCTAGCTACGACTGCGTTACTGATATAATGTTTGCGATATTCGTACCCGGTTAGAGTGAACAGTCGACATGTGATAGTATATTATACGCAATGCGTATATGTATTGTATTTAACAAAGTTTATCATGACCACGTTGCATTTACCTATATAATCTACTGCTGCTGCGAATAAAACAGTCTCGTCGTGAAATCGATTCGGCTCGCTGTCAACCGTCATTTCTCGGTGAACGGCCACGTGATTTTTTGCGCTTGAAATACATACGCCTACTGCGCACGGACTCGCTGAATATCAAATCCAGAAAGATGTGTGTATGTGTGTGTGTGTGTGTGTGTGTGTGTGTGTGTGTGCGCGCGCGCTGAATAAGGGAGGGTGAATCTAATCGGAAATCCCTTTTGGAAGAGACCAAAATGTTTCTACATTTCAAGACGTGGTGTTCTGAATGGGAGAGTAGTGAGAACCCCTCATGGTCGAGTTTAAATGTAAAAATAATGCGTAGTCACGCAGCTGTCTGACGAATAATATTATCATTAAGGCCTAAAGAGTTCCAAGAGGGAAGAATAATATTTTAAATAAAATTACCGCTTATGAACACTGTCGTAATTTATTATCATCAATATTATTTTCACTCCTGTATAGCTTATCCATCTGATACGTAAGTTTGAGTGTACCTTCGCGTCATACGATCCTTGGTTTAATAAGACGAGCCATGTGAACCACTGGAAAAAAATCGTGATCACGAGTTTTCGAAAATTATGAGTTTTCCCCGCACTCGGCTGTTGTAAAGCGAACGTTTCTTTACAATGTCGACGAGCGAGCTACAACGTGATAATTATATAACGTATTTGGGGTTGTTAATGTTTTATATGCTTTTTATGTGTACAGTGATATTATATTATTATAATTATTATAAAACGTGGGAAATATTTATTGAGATTTTCAACGTTGGTTTTTTGTATGGAATTCATTATATTTTTTATAACTCCCGCGCACTTTAATGGATATTGTACTCAACAACAATAAAAAAGTATCAATAGGTAATGAAAATAATCTCCTCCGCCAGATGTATAATATTTTTGCCATCATCTAATAAATTATACTATATATAAACCCGTATCTATATATCGAATATGTAGACGTATTTTAATCGCACACAATATAACACTTAATGGTCTTAATATATCGTATTAAAGACAAACACTGCGATCGTATATGTGTCCAAAAATAAAATAATATATACCAAGAAACTATATGGAAATAAATAATAATAATAATAGTAAAACAAGTCCGGACCATGAGTTTATCAGTGTGTTTTGGGATTTATATTTATATTTATATTTAATAAGCTCATAAGTCTAAACGACGATCGTTTGTCTTTTTTTATTTTTTTTCTTTTTTTTTTTTTTCTTGATAACAAAGAATCAATTGATCGTGACGGAGAGACAAAAAAAATGTACGCTCCTTATTAAGTACCAAAATGCTCTCATACGTCCGTTTTTATTGGTTAGCATCAGAAGCAAAAATACTTTAAATCCACTTTTCTGGACAACTCCGTGACACGTGTGGCTTGTTATAGCCAGTCTTTTTTTCAACTCAGGGGGAGAGAGAGTTTTAAAGTTTAGAATTCCGTGGACATTGGATGCAGCATTGGTGCAGTTTATTTCTTTATTCTAAAATGAATTATTTGTACTGACGTATATGTGCTAGAAAAATATGTTCGGAATTTTATTTGAAAAAACAAACTCTCTCTTGTACAGTGAGAGGCAACTTCAGTGGATGTATTATTGATCAATATCGAATAACCCAGTATTATTGTGCAGAAGATGCTTAGTTTTGCTCCTCTGTTTAATGCGTGCAGAACTGATATCGATAAAAAACGCGACACTTCAGTGCACAAATCACCGAGGTTCAAATTTGTCTGAACAATGTGACCGAAAGGTCATAAATCGCACACTCAAAGCATTATACTTATAATATCATATTAAATATATTATATACGTGAGCAAAACGATAAGTTCTTAGCATTCAAATCGGCTAATAGTATCAAAATAATAAAAAAAGCCTCAGAACTTATTGAATATATACATAGAGTAATAAAGGCACGTATTGTAATATTGATGTGATATAATTTATCATGAAATTGTATTGTGATAATCACGGGTCAACGTGTATAACCAAAACTAATGTTTTTTTGGTTTCTGTACCATCATTTCTGACATACAATTTTTATTATTATTTTGAAATAATTATAACTGTAGGTAGGTTTAGAATTTAGATCTATTATAAGCTTCAATGATTAACTTCACAAATTGAATTATATTAACATATTTCAATTATAAATGTAAAAAAAAAAAACAATTAATAATTTGTTAGCTTCAAAACGCACATGTCTGGATCGGATTCCTTTTTGTGATCCTTAAAAGCGTGCTTTAAATGTGTTTTTTAAGAACCACCGTTGTATGAATGGAAAGACGAAATAAAATTTTAGGCAATAATTTACTTGACACATGTGTAGTTTTTTCTCGACAATTGAGTGACGAAGGTTGGAATAATATAATGTGCGCGCTTTGGTATTTGTACATAATATATATTTGGATATGCAAGTACTTTTGTGTATATTATGTGTGTGTGTGTGTGTGTGTGTGTGTGTGTGTGTGTGTGTGACGAAGGTCTACTGTTATTTGTAAACACACTGTAACGATGACAACGATGGCGTCACGTGAAAGTCCGAGTTTGACCGCCTCCGAGAACAATGACAAGTACGCATACGCAAACTAATGAGCTTACACTGACAACCGATCAAATCATTCATTTGAAAATGGAAGCAGGGTTAGGTCGATGAGTAGACATAATTACGTCTATACGTAATATGCTGTTTTCACACATAACCGGAAATTTGAGCCTTTGGCTGTAATCGGTAAGCTATACCGATGTTGGTGAATATGTCCTTCTTCTGTACTGAATATGGTATAGTAATGCACCACTGTGATAAAGCTACAAATCACGAGATTTTTTTTAAAAAAAAAAAAATGTTTAACACTTAAGTTCCGGCAAATTCTTCGTGTAGTGGAAAATATTATCGCTATAGATCATCTTGGCGTGGGACAACCAATCAACCGAGTTGTACGCATCGATTGTATCTTAAAGTTGGATATTGCCAATAAATAAAATTCGTACAAATACATGTGTCATGTGATTTCTTCAAAAATTTTCCAGGAATGAAGGAGTAAAAAAATAAAAAGATGGTCTTCGTGTTCTGTTATCGGTTTATTGTTGTAACGATTACATTATGCACGTCTCATCAAAGTGATAACATGCATAATAAGATGTTTGCAAATACTGTTTTGCACTCCTATTACATTACACGTCATCAGTTTACTTTACTTAATCATTAAAACACTTACGCATTTCCATAAATATATTTATTAACTCCATGACAAATTTAGCTCATATACTAATCCTAATATAAGTCACCTTGCTTCATAACAAATCATGGACAACCTGATATGAAGATTGAAACTGAAATGATGTAGATAGCTTTCATAAATAAAACTTCTCTTTAAAATCAGAAACAGGTTATCATATAAATGTGTCATTGTTTTCCATGTTATTGTTTAAAAGGTGGTTTTAACCACCTATTACTTGTTGTGTATTTTGTTTATTTGATTATTTAATTTTTCAAAATTTACTTTTTAAAACAAACGATTTAAGCGGATCGTTTTCACTGTAATAATTTTTACGCAAAATATAGCCTGGTATAACAGTAATATATTATTAAACAATATTAGCTTTTTTTAGTATGAATATTATTCTGCTAAAAAGTATAACACTTTATCATATCTGATATATTCGAGTGACGTAGTTTATAATCGACTCGAAAAATCATTGTAACGACAAATCAAAATATTCGCTCGACTAGGTCTTGTGACTCATATATTCTACACATTCGTTTTTCATCTTACAAAATATTTAACAAAAACTCTTATTTATCATGTCCCGTGCTCCTTACAGCTCCCGAATTTCCATTGGACATATTATTCAAATTATGTATTTCTATTGTATGAACAAACATTATACTGCGTGGTTTTATTCTTGGGTTTCGGCCAGTTTTGTGATAGTATCGAACGAAAAATACGATCAAAATATACTACAGCATATACAGGTCATCGCATCGAATCGCATTAACCATGATAGTCTGAACTATGGATTTTAGAATAAACTGCAGATACCATTGGCGCAACTAGAGGGGTGCACAGAGGACTTGTGCACCCCCAAAAAATATAAGCCTTTTTTCAAAAAATGTGTAGTTACCATAATGTATATTGAGAAAAATAGGTACCTATTATGTACTCAGGGACGAGGGTCCCAGCTATATAAAATATATATATATATATATATATATATACGATATGTCTGTTTAGACAAATTGTATAATATCTAATGTTTTAATGTTTGTATAATAATATAGAAATTAATATTACTGGTAACTTATAGATCGCATAAACGTAGTTATTCGTGGAACAACAATCATAATGATAAATTTATATTTTATTTTAATAAGTACATACTATATCAGATTCTATTGATTGAAATTAGTAGTTATTTTTTTATAAGTGTGATGTGGAGAGTAATTAGATTAGCGGTTCGGTGGTGTGGGGGCTTTGCCCCCATGGGTCTGTGAGCTCTTCACTATTGTGCACCCCCAAAATTATTGGTCTAGTTGCGCCTATGGCAGATACGCCATCTTATCGATAGAAACAATCTATAGTTTCCCATTGTTGTTGTTTACTTGTTTTCATTAAGTTTTCATTCAAACGATTACAATGACCTCTAGTGGGTTCGTCCACGTCGAAGGCGTTACTAATTTCAACAATAGAATAATGTATTTATATATAATATAAATATATGCATAAATATATATACCTGAACATGGACTTTCTCACTTGTACCGCATTGTCTTTTAATAATATTTACTGCAGCGGTTGTCGCGGTCCACCCGGGTTAACCGCGTTAAGAATATTGTAAACGCTCTACCTGTTTTGACACTCTGCGGGTTCCGTTCGCTTTCGCGGCACATACATAAATCATCAATAATAAATGAGATTATAATACACACAGTGCTTTCGGACGGACGATTTACGGCCTGGCGTACGGGTTTGAGTGAGATCCGCGCGCCGAGTCGGAGGAGGAAAATGGTTGACTCGTAAATCCAGCCCGCCGCAGATAATAGAGCCAGTAGTTTTGTACACACGATAAAACGGACCGAGAAAAATAAAAAAAGCAACAGCCGGTTGAAATGCATTTGCATACGAAAACCGGAATCCGATTATACATAAGCTTTTGTTTTGCATATGCTTCACAAGCTGGTGTATATATATATATATATATATATATATCCACACGATGGTGCAGCATATAATAGGTATCATTATATTATGGTACACGTTCATATTTTTCTGGCCTTACGTGTTCTGAACCATGATTTTTTTAACCCTTCACACGATTTCTGTCCCGCGAGGACTCGAATAAAAATGCGAAAAAAAAAGAACCAACGCCGCCGTCCCTGCGTTTATGTCAGGAACATTTCAATAGCTGAACACAGCGCGGTTATATGTGTGCACCACGTGCATTACAATATTTAAGTATGTACACTCCGTACGAACGGTGTGAAATGTGGTTTAATCTATATGCGATGCGAAGTAAAAACAAAAAGGAAGAAAAATAAGGTCGGTGAAAAAACCAGCACGATGGAAATATTGTAAGTGATTGCTGGAATACGGAATGCACGGAAATACGAGGAAAAATAATAATTGACGTTCTTAATATCTGCGTATATGTATTATATACGGTTTAGCCGTAAGACCAAACGTGCATTGGAAAAGCAAAAGAATAAAAAAATGATATAAAGTACATATTGCATTCAAAATTAAGTATAAGTACAAATGTATACTACCTTTGTACATTTTGAATAAATAAAAAGTTAAACGGTTCGATATGTAAAACATTGTTATACAGTGTTCACAACAAACAATTTGGACAACTGTTTTTCGATTTATTCATTTTTACCTTACGCTTAATTTGGAATCTACGCTTTACTTTGGACGTATTTGGATATATTTGAACAAATTATGTTTATTGTTTACTTATTGTAAACAAATCATTCGAATCTGTGTACACGTGATTTGAATTGAAAATGCTAATTCATTCTTGGCAAAAAGTCTCCGCAATTGGATTTCTTTTAAAACGTTTCATTTAGTTGACTATTAAGTCACTATATTATATTGCTGTAAAACGAATAGCCGATTGTCTGTTAAATAATTTAATTGAGCGAACGAAAGATCGAAATAGATAATGAAACATTATTGACATACACAATGCACAATGTTCACTGAATTGGATTTTTTTTATGAATAATTCATGGCACCACGAACGACGCAATAAGTACACTTCCTTTAAATTTAAGTATATTACCGAACGAACTTGGCAGTACAAATTTAGTGTTACACGAATACATTGACTTGCACTTTTAGAATTTTTTCTGATCATGAAAATACTGCAAACTTAATTATTTAGGCGTGTATTCTCCTTTCGTACAGTGTTATTATTTGATACTATAATTTATTCATCATTTTACTTTCTACTACCTACTAAAACATAAAATCACAGTGAATTCCCGATGTCTTTTGTTAATGCTACATTGTTTATCGAATCCATTGTGTATGATAGTCGTATTTTAAAATATTTAGATGTTATATTTTCAAAATGCAAACAATAAAAATTATAACAAGATAATGTTAATAATATAATAACGATTTGTTTTTAGATAATATTATCGTTTGACAAACAGATTTATGCACCGTACCTACTCATAAATTGTTATAGTTAATAATTATTGTTGTAACGTTTAGTACCTATTTCTATAGGACAGAAAAAATATTTACTCTCCTGGTAATAAAATACTATTTTATTTAAGGATTCAATATCAATAATAAAAAATAACGAATTTCCTCTCGCGCTTTATGAATTAATTTGCGTGATTAGTTCGGCGAACGAATTGTGCGATTCGGTTCACATACTACCAATGGCGACATTATTAGTAGATACATAATAATTTAACATCACATAATTATTTACGTGATGATTATTTCGTTGGCACGCGTATGTGCTTGAATCCGATAATAATCGACAGATTGTTGTGTAGGTCAATTATATTGTACGTTTAGTAAATTATTATCCAAATAATTTCAGCGATTCACGTTTTAGTCCACAATGGTAGTAGGTAATATCGATTTATTTGACCATTTTACGCGGCGAGTTGTATTGTTTATGTATCTCAGGTGATGATGATAATAATTTAACAATATTATACACTCGTGAAAGTCGTGGGCATTGGACAGTAAATATCAATCATTTTGCTGGGAAATGACGTGAATCCTGGTGATGATGGTTCAGCATAAAACATCACCAGCAGCTCGTTGTCGGTACAGTCAATGCAGCACACAAAAGTCAGTTTACTATATACAATTGGAAATGGACGAAAACACGTTAATGACAATACTCACTCAGGTGGCGTAAAAGGGTGGGTGGGTAACTACTAATTTTCCATTTCTAAAAAAAAAAAAATACACTTTGTATAACCGCGCGCGATCAACCTATGATTGTGTTTTATTAAATGAAAAATAAAACCTAGTAAAAAATATATAATTGTAAAGGTATTGCAACCTCCATCACCCGTATGAAACTTGATTTCGCAAAAATGTTGGAAACCCATTATTTGCCCGTTTTTGGAAAAATACCTAAAATATGTTTCATTCCAATACTTTTTATATTCTTATAACCATGGGCTTCATGATAACAAGACATAATATAATAATATTAGTTTACATCTATCATTGCTTGTATTCCGTTGAATTTGCATCATCAACCGATAGCCAAATAATAAGAAAATAATTTTGATTAAGTGTTTTAACTTTTGACAGTAATTTTTTTTTTAATATTTTACTAAAATTCCTAATAAAATGGTTGAGAGGTAAATATTTAATTTATAATTATTTACTTAAGGCTTAATATTTTATAAACAAACACCCTTCTATATACATCGGTATGAATATTTATAAACGAGTATAATTATATAATCGAATTTACATTTGCTGGAATCGATTTCATTAAATCGTAAAGATGAATATTTTTGAAGCAGAATATGATTAAAATATAACCATCTAACTTTAAAACGAATCTTTATCCGTTTATTTCACAAAAATATGAAAATAAAAATAAATGTATAAGTTGACATTAAATATTATATTGCCTATTCTGCGATTATAACACAACCACGTGTTAATCATCATCTATCCATTCGGTTGTTCGCTTACAAACTATCAGTATAGCCGTATAATAATAATAATGATAATAATAATAATAATAATAATAATAATAATAATAATAATAATAATAATAATAATAATAATAATAATAATAATAATAATAATAATAATAATAATAATAATAATAATAATAATAATAATAATAA
>JAIPRK010001653.1:0-37137 GCA_025469195.1 Chaitophorus viminalis
TAATTTTATTTAATCATGTTTAATCTAAGTTATATAATATTGGCATTAATTATATTATAAATTATAATCAATGACGTTGGTAACATGTTTACAAAGTTATTTTGTGTGTTATAATAACTAGTTTATTAAACATTTAACTTTTATAATTATTCAATATTTTATTTGTATAATAAAATACTATAAGTATGACCAGTGGCGGTGCGTTAGGGGAGACTTTGAAACGGCGTCTCTTCAATAATACATTGGAAAAAAAAATTGTTTTAAATTATTTTCAAGTATTTATGTAATTTATATTATGTGTAAATAATATACTGTTGTCTGTTGTCAACTATAACTATATCATAGATTAAATATTTAATCTATGGTCCGGGTGACTATAAAAAAATAGTCTCTGCCAACGGGTGACACGTTATTCGTTGTGTATATTTGTGTAGTGCGTTACCTTGTACATTATATCTTGTAGCGTTTTTGATCCATTATTGAAATAATGGAATCAGAAAATTTTAAATTAGATGATTTATTAAATAATGATTTTCATTTGTTTACATAAAAATTAAGTCTCTCATAAATTTTATTCACGCGCCGCTATTAGGTATGACTTCAGCACTCTTGTCTGTCTTGTCATTGGAAATGAGATTAATCATGGTATTATTCGTTCCTAGATTATAAATCTACAATATTAAGTTAAGTTAGGAAAGTAGTAAGTACAATAATTGAGGTAAGTGGTAAGTCAGCTTCGGGTAAGTAGTGTAGTAACTTTTCTTTCAATTTTGAATAATATTACAAATACTATGTTTTTATTTTAATAAATATTATTTTACTAAAAATAAAATTGTCGTTATCTTATATGCTTAGTTATGAATTAAAACCTAACTTTCAATTTACAACTTAATTTATTCTCAATATTAAACATACAATTAACTGCAACTTCCTTTACATTTATATGACAAATATAGAAGTTCACAAAAAAAGCATTTCTCAATACTTATAACTTGTTATATAATAAATTATAATTATCTACTAATAAACTATTTATTTATCGTTTAATTATTTATATTCTATTAAATTAATCATAGAGATTTTGTGGAAGTTATAAAATAAATAATAAGATACCAAATTTTATGAATCAAACTAAAATAATGTCGCGGTAAATTAATTTAAGATATTAGCGTCATGTATAAGACAAAGATAGTAACACCATTAGTATGTCCCATCTCGTTCTAACATACCGTTTCGGGCAACACTGCTTGGTGAGTATTCCAGTTATCATATAGTCCAATGTATAATTCAATGGCAGTGAATAATGTCCAAAAATATTCTTATCAAAATCGACAAAAACCTGCGACCACAGACTTCTTATAATTATTCTTGCGGCGCATACTAGTTGGGTGTTGGGCCCCATAATTCAGATTGTTCACTAATTGGGTCCCGTCTCCCGTGTAA
Organism: Chaitophorus viminalis; assembly: GCA_025469195.1. NCBI lineage: Eukaryota > Metazoa > Arthropoda > Insecta > Hemiptera > Aphididae > Chaitophorus > Chaitophorus viminalis. Next base: position 1,444 of record JAIPRK010001653.1, read on the forward strand.
AATAGCCTACTGTACGAGTTGGGTCCCGAGTAAAATAGACCCAACTTGGATGCAGCCAAAACCTGTGTACTGATGGAGATCCTGTGAATTTTTTTCGTACTCATTTTTGCCGCAATATAAATAATATATTGATGTATCGTCACCACGATTATAATACGTTATAATATTATATGGCTAGACGTAGTTCGTCCAAACTCCTGCAATATGTATCTATTATAGCTTTTTAAATCGGAGGAGTTGAGAATTATTATATAAATCGATGTCTCACCATTTTTCGTCGGATACCTACGTTATATTTAATATATAGTATATTAAAAAACGATTATATGACTCGAGAAAACGTTCAATTATTTTATATCACTGCCCTGCGCGTACAGTACTGATGCCTAATTATATGGCAAAGGCAGTTTCCTATATTACAATACGCCAATAGGTAGGTACGTAATAATATTGGTGACGGTAAATTTCAATGTCTACAGCTACCGCGCGTAGTTCGTAGATTTATACAATCATTGATTGTAAGTAATAGTATTTATGATCAATGGTAAAAATGTACAATGTATACAAACTATGAAATTAAGGTAAATCTCGCACTATATCTGGTATAGAAATAAAAATATGATCTCAACATTTTCAAGTTGTAGTAAATTTTACGGTAAAATAATTATATTTCTAACTATAGTTGTACATATTTTAAAAACAATATTATAGTCTCTATATTATAATTATTATAATACGTGTAGATACTTATGTACTATATAATAATAATATTATATTTTTATGTAAGATAAATTTAATATAAACATACATAATGCAGTTATGGAGACTACATACGTTATATACTTATAATATTTATGTAACTAATATTAATTTATAATAATATATTAAAACATAAATTATAAATTATAATATAATTTACAACAAAAAATGATTTATAATCATCACTTAATTTTTAAATAAATCAAACTATGACACTATGTACCTAATTTGGTTTCTGTTTAATCACATTAAAGTCTGTAGCATATCTGTCAGAAGGAATTTATTGACCTTTTTACTCAATTTATGAACTAAATTACATTCAAGTAGTTTATTAATTAAAAAATTGTACATTATTTTATCATTAGTTTTATATTTAATTAAAAGCTATATAATAATATATGTTTTAAAATATATCATTTTCTTGACAAAAAATTAAAAACATTCACTTATAACTTATATTATGTAACTTATATTGTCTAGTAAAATTGAGTTTGAATGGCTATGAAAATGAAATATTTACAAGTAATAATTAACACATATTTTACTAAATTACTGGAATTATTATTAAGTAATAAATAGCATTATTTATCAATTTTTTATTTGAGTAGGTAAGTAAGTAATATAGGTACTTACAATAAAATTACAAAAGTATACATATATATTTAATTACTCGTATTTCTATATTTTACATAACAATTTGAATATGATTGGAAAAAAAAATTGTATTTATAATATTAAATTAAACTTTAGCTAAGGTAGGGTATATGCTTTTGATATTGTGTCTTTTGTTATTGTTTTGTAAGCGTTTCATGCCCAATAAATCTTGGATCTTAATTAAAGTTTTGTCTGCTCATTAATTTTTTATGAGATTGTTGAGCATTAAGGGGTTGTAAGCCATGATTTTCCGTCTCTGTCTATCACACGTGAAACATAGAAAATTAGACGTTTTCTATTTCCAACGTACCGATCGATCAATAAATGCAATAAATATTTTGAAAACTGGCTTAAATTCGTCGTTAAGTGTACTTAAGATCGATTTTCCCACTTTTTGTTTTGTCCTCCAAAATTTCACAAAATAGAATTAAACATATTGGAAACATAAAAATCAACAAAAGTTCATTTTTGGGAATGTTAAATGCAAAATTTAGCCTAGACACAAAAGTACCAATTGTAGTGAATCATCCCCATAATTGTTGTAATTTATTTTCTATCATTATACCTATTGCATTTTCGTCAGTCTAGTATTTAAATTGAAAACCTTGATCCGTTGGTACGTAGGTACCTAACCCATAGATTGCCTGACTATATTGTTTTTAGCTGAGTCCACTTCTTACGTAAACATTATGTGTATGTTGTTGAAACGCTTTCATATTTTCTTTAGTATAAATACCTGCATTCATTAAATATTCTGGACTTCTATAAGTTCATGTTCAGACTGTAACGAGTTTTAACTTTTCCTGACTATACTATTGTAAAAAAATGTATGATACAACTATTTATTATTTTTATTCATTCTTTAACCTAAATTATTGGTCAGAGGGGTCTTACACTAGTCTATATTATTTCTTAATCCATAATTTATCTCTTGTTCATAAAAAAATAAGTTTATAACGATAAATATATCGAATATTTGGGGTTTACATGCGTCGTATGAAAATTATTTTTTATATTAAGCCATTTGTTCGTTATCATTGGTCGTTTGACAGAATTTTCCGATTGTCGGAACGTTTTTTTTCCTCAAAAACAACTACAGACAAGAACTAACGTCATTGCTACAATCGTAAGTACATACTTAATGGTGTTATTTTAGAAATTTAACAACTGTTAGCCATCCTTAACCTACATAGCCTGATCCGTGTAGATACCTAAGTCCTAAATATAGTTGTAGCAAATTTTTGCTTTAAATATTTTCATATAAAATTTCGCATAAATAAATATTTTTATATAATTTTACTGTCCTTAAAATATCTCTTGAATGTACACAGGCGTATAGATCCAGGACTTTTTAACATAAGGTGCTAAAAAAATAATAAATAAATAAACACTAGCCATAATTAATACTTATTTTAGAACTAATTTATTAGTATATTAATCATTTATTAATTATGAACAAAAAAAAAACATTAATTTCTTATATATTATATATTGTAACTGTAATTGTCTTAAGTGTGGCTCGAGGCCACAGAGGGTGCCCAGGAACCAATAGCCTTCCTTGAATCTATGCCTGAATGTACATGTCAATAAAACAGCACACTCTCGATAATTTGAATCTTGATGATACAAGTACACGAAAACCTCTAATAAACGATTGGTACAACTTCCATTAGGCCGGGCGCAAACTATTGCAGTAAGACATGACAGTTTTTTCTTGAGTTGATCTTGCGGCGAAATCGGGACAAAGTAACTATAGCCGTGTTTTAATATAATTAAATATATTTTTATAGTCTCTTTGAAAAAGTCAACTATATAAGGGCATCTCTCCCATATATGTTATTGGTTTCAATGTATTTCGTTTATGTGCTGTCTATATATTTTTTAATATTATGTCTATGCCTCTATGGTATAAATCATCATTACCTACTCAACATTTTTTCATTCGCGTACGACATTACTATTCACGGTGTACCTTTTGAGGCTTTGATTCTCATCTGCAGATGTCCTACTTCTTTTTGCTTTTTATTAAAATATTGTGTTTATTAACGATATAAGGTAAGAAAAAAATATAATACAAATTATTATTACATAAATTAATAATATAAGTAGTTTTTTTTTTAATTTTTTTCTTTAATTATACGAGCTGGGCCCTTTTTGCACATACATCATTTGAAGTTTTAAATGAATCAAGTTCTACGTTTTCACCATTATAACTTTTTCTTTCACGTAACCCCTGAAATCATCTCGCGTACTTTAATGGTGTGCCGTGTGCCCCAGATTGAGAAACATTAGGTTAGAAAAGAGTTCTCGATCCGCATAAGCACAACTAGGGGGGCTGGAGGGGGGCTTAGCCCCCCAAAAATAAATTATTTAAATGATTTCTAAAATATTAATAAACATTAAAAATTCAGCTGTATTTCGCCTTTTTTTTTTATTGGAAAGTTTTTATAGTTTATAATTATTTTATATTGCCTACCATTCTATAAATCTAGATATTCTATAAATCTATAAATAGTAAATTATCAATATTCAATATTGAAAAAGATGTAGAAATTGATCCTGAGATAATTTTGGAACAATTTACAGCCATCAACAAAAGAAAAAGAATCGGATGGGGCTCGCTCAGCTGTACAGTTGGGGGTGGAGTGCACCTCGTTTATATGATAGGTTATCATTACAATAGGTTTGTTAAATTTGAATGCAATGATAGGTATTATTGTACACGAATAACGATTCTGAAAGGAGTTAATATTTTGGTCTAAAATAGGTATATAATAATATAGTATTTTATAATTAAATTGAAAAATAATGCAATAGTATACAATTACGTAAGAAAATTTAAATTTCTAAGTCATAAATTTTTTTCATTTAAGTCTGGTAGAAATTTTTTATATATGTTTGAAGATTAGCTTATGGACAACCTAGTGTTAAAATTTTGAACCTTAAGTATAAACAGAAAAATTTTTATGAATATTCAACTACAACATAACTTGCAAATTATCGCGATTTTAACATATTTTGTACAAATTTGAGCTTTATGAGCTTATAAAAAAAATTTGAGTGAAACGATCACCGTTATTTTCTATTGAAGATAAGTTAAGCTTATTATAAACATTGTATTAAATTTGCTAGAGCTTTTGGCCAGCCAATTAAATTTTATAGGTGTTTAAAAAAAAAAACTTACAAAAATCGAAAATTTAAATTGTCTATAAATAAGTCAAAATATGTCAAAATACTTTGAAAATTTAACCACGTATAGAGAACACCAGTATAAAGATTTAGTGAAAATTCAAATTGTTGCGGTTTTTCGTTTTTGAATTAGAGCATTTTAAAAAAATGTAGCTTGTAAAAACGTGATTTTGCGTAAAATTTCCCGTTTTTTCGTAATTTTTTATCGGTTTTTTCGATTTTTTAAAAAAGTATTGAAAAAGTTGGATTTTTGACTTGCTCAAGTATCATCTACATTCACTTTCCTATCAGAAAAGTTGCTGTTTAAATCGATGCATTTTTACTACTAAAAATCGTGTCCTCAGACACAAAAAAAAAAATAATAAATAAATAAATAAATAAATAAAAAAAAACCGCACATCATTGTAAAACCAATAGATTCCATCACTCCGTTCAGAATCTAAAATTTAAATTGTCTATAAATAAGTCTAAATATGTCAAAATACTTTGAAAACTTAACCATATATAGAAAACAACAATATAAAGATTTGGTGAAAATTTCAAGTTGTTGCGGTTTTTCGTATTTGAGTTAGAGTATTTTAAAAAAAGGTTTTTTGTAAAAACGTGAATTTGCGTAAAATGTCTTGTTTATTCGTAATTTTTTTATCGTTTTTTTCGATTTTTTCAAAAAGTATTAAAAACGTTGCATTTTTGACTTGCCCAAGTACCATCTACATTCATTTTCCTTTTAGAAAAATTGCTGTTTAAGAAAATTGAAGCAGTTTTACTACTAAAAATCGTGTCCTCAGACACAAAAAAAACGACATCATTGTAAAACTAATAGATTCCATCACTCCGTTCAGAATCTAAAATGAATCTTATATAAGTATATAATATGTCAATAATTATTTTACGATGCATATAAATAAAATATATAATTAAAAGTAAATGTTTTTATTAATGGTGTTTAAATTTTAAGATGATGGATCGGGGGGTGTGGGGGCTAGTTGATTTTGTGCTAGTTGCGCCACTGTTGATCCGTACAATTAGATATTTACTTAGTTTTCTCTGAAATCATAGTAGATATTTACTATTTATTAAAAAATTACACGTTTAAATATTTCATTTAATTTTTTGTTCATGCACTGTTAAATTTAATATTTATATGGAATCTGCCTTGTTTTTGGATAGCAATTCACTAAAAAGTAATTGAGTATATTTTAATGGAGCTAATTAATTTGTTTGCAAATTATTCGATTGCATTTCGACTGCATATGTACATGTAAACTGCCAACATTATTATGCAACTGATTAAAAATGTATTTTCGTATATATAAAGTTATAAGACATTAAAAATAATGTTTACAGTGATTTATGATTTACATATTACATGTAATATGTGTAATGGTTATTCCATTTAAATTAAATAATAATTAAAAGCTTCACATTGTTTATGGTTAAAACTAAGTCTTTGTGATAGATGTGTATCATTAGTAAGCTTGGGTGGATCCAAGAGAAACAATCGGTACCCTCCCGTTCAATAAAAAAAAAAAAACATTTGATGTATCGTTTGTGTCTGAAGACCATCAAGATTTTTAAATATAGTGTTTTGCATTGTATCGATCCGGATACATGACGATTCAAAATTTGGCATTCAAGTAGTTTGTTTTTGCTATGGCAATTTGATATGCTTGTGATACGTACCATTTCGTATCGGCCGCATACCTCTCATGTCAGTAGGTACGAGTTATGTGACGAGCACAATTAAAAATAGGTATCCCTTATTAGAAAATAATAAATATAAAATACCTTTTAAAAAACATCATGTTATAGGTAATAATCAAGGAAATAGTCGTAATGATGTGGTAGTAGTAACTGGTAATACAGGTGTAGAGGGTGATGTACTCAATACCCCAATACTTGGTTTAATATTCATAATTTATTTGTGCCCAATCCCCTCTCCTGTTGTATTTTGTCTTGGATCCGCCCCTACTAGCAAGACTGTGAGATTGGTGGCGCACGATACGATGTTTCATGCGGCTACAGCTTCATGACCAATTTGGTGTTGGTAATTACCCTTAAGCCCCTTAGAACTTTGGTATTGCTGGTATTGGTCACAAATAATGATATTTTAATACCCATATTATTTATTGCATATCTAATATCTATATCGGCTACCTATATCTATATAAATCTGTTTGAAAAAAATGTAGATGGTGGTAGTTAAAACTTAATAGTTATAGTTGCTTCATAGTTTTAAATTTTACGCACTACCATTAAATTAGTAACACTTATTACTTGGTATTGTATAATAGATTAATTCTAATAATGGTTTAACATTTTAAATTACGCATGAATGCACGATAAACCAAATAATTTTTTAATATTATTTATGCTATTATAAATCATAATGTGGAAATCTATTGGAGATTTCAGATTACCTATTAGGCAAAAATGTTTAATTAATTAATTCTATCTTAAATGAAAAAGGCAATGTCTTTCAAATTACCATATTATTCTATATAGGTACTAGTTTAGTTTTAACATAATCGTATGTTTAAAATATCTATTGATCGTATAATATTTTATGGAATAATTTTTATAAATACCTATGTATATTATATACATTTTTTCTTATATAGACAAAAACCAAACAAAAATGGCTTCGTTAAAAACTTTTGAGGATGAAGACAATGACAGTGCATATGGGTTAGTGTTTGGTGTTTCTGGACCAGGTTAGTATTTTACAATTATTCTGTCTCTATTATACTATATAAGTAACTATAATTGTTCTTTTTATGTGTAAACCTTTTTTTTTTAGTCGTTACGGCTGAAAAAATGTTTGGTTCGGCTATGTACGAATTGGTTCGAGTAGGACATTTCGAACTGATTGGTGAAATTATTCGTTTAGAAGGTGATATAGCTATAATTCAAGTAAATACATTTTAAACTTTTATTTTATTCTCCGATTATTCATTATGATCTAACTTTGTCCTTTAAGGTTTATGAAAATACATCCGGTGTTACTGTTGGTGATCCTATTTTAAGGACAGGTAAACCACTATCAGTAGAATTAGGACCTGGTATAATGGGAAGTATATTTGATGGTATTCAGCGACCATTAGAAGACATTCATGAGCTTACTCAAAGTATTTACATCCCCATGGGTGTTAATATTCCTGCTCTAGCTCGTAATGTTTCTTGGGAATACAATTCTTCTAATGTAAAAATTGGAAGTCATATAACAGGAGGTGATATTTTTGGTATTGTGCATGAAAATACTCTGGTTAAACATATGTTAATGTTACCTCCTAAAGCTAAAGGAACTGTTATATTCCAAGCTGCACCAGGAAACTATACAGTTGATGTAAATACAACTTGAAATTTTATTTTAGCAAAGGATAAAATGTTAATAAATCATTAGAATATAAATATTCTAGGACATTATTTTGGAAACAGAATTTGATGGTGAAAAATCATCTTTTACAATGTTACAAGTGTGGCCTGTACGACAACCTCGTCCAGTAACTGAAAAATTACATGCCGACTATCCACTTTTAACTGGACAACGAGTACTTGACTCTCTGTTTCCGTAAGTAAACAAAATATTATAATTTAGTCAGAGAACTTGTAGAATTTGCATATTTGTTTTATTGAATTAAAAAATAGCTAATACAAGGCAAATACGTTTTGTAGTTGTAATAAAAAAATTTATTTTTTGCATATTTCGAGTTTTTTTTGTTTTAAAGCATACATTACATACTTATTTGATATTTCTTCCATATTATACTTTTAGATGCATTTTTAAAATAATTTATCCTGTTATCAATATTTTCCATTGACGTTTTAATTTCATCTAATATATTTATTCAATCAAAATATTGATCAATTTTAAATTATTTTAAATTTTGATTATATATGGTTATTGACTGTTCAATACCTACACATGCTTTTTCTAGAAACACGTCGGAAAGGTCGTTGATTAGATTAATTTTATTTATAAACAGTAAACGGTCAATAATTTGTTGAAAAATTATTTATATGTTTTTAAATAAATTGCTATATAAAAAATATAGGTCCATATTTTTAGTGCATATTACCTATAGGGTTTTTATTTTTTTCAAGTACCTACATAAGTAGGTACTTGCATATTTAGTGCTTTTTTAGAACTACAAGTCATTTGCTGCCTTAATTATAAATAATTTCTTGTGCTCTCTATGTATTTTTTTTATATTTCTTTAGTTGTGTGCAAGGTGGAACAACTGCTATTCCTGGAGCTTTCGGTTGTGGAAAAACAGTAATATCTCAAGCTTTATCTAAGTATTCAAATTCTGATATTATTGTTTATGTTGGTTGTGGAGAACGTGGTAATGAAATGGCTGAGGTAAAATAATTTTCATTCACAAAAAGCGTTGTTTACAATCACTAATTATCAATATTGTAGGTGTTGAGAGATTTTCCACAATTATCTATTGAAGTTGATGGCGTAACTGAATCTATCATAAAAAGAACTACGTTAGTAGCCAACACTTCTAACATGCCTGTAGCGGCACGAGAAGCTTCTATTTATACTGGTAATTATGATTAATTGTTTTGACTTGATTAAATTGATTATGTTATGATTTTATGAATAATTTTTAGGTATCACATTATCCGAATACTTCAGAGACATGGGTTACAATGTATCTATGATGGCTGATTCAACATCTCGTTGGGCTGAAGCTTTGCGTGAAATGTCTGGTCGTCTTGCTGAAATGCCTGCCGACAGGTAAATGTAAAAACTATTATTCTATTAAAACATTAAAATTAAAATTTTTTTGTGTAAACCAGTGGTTATCCTGCATACTTGGGTTCTCGTTTGGCTTCATTCTATGAAAGAGCTGGTCAAGTAAAATGTTTGGGAAACCCTGAACGAGAAGGTTCAGTAAGTATTGTAGGAGCTGTTAGTCCTCCAGGTGGTGACTTTTCTGATCCTGTTACATCTGCTACTTTGGGTATTGTACAAGTATTTTGGGGGTTGGACAAAAAATTGGCTCAACGTAAACACTTTCCTTCCATTAACTGGCTTATTTCATATAGGTATTTAGATTAGATATTATTAAATGTAAACAAGATATCATAATTTAAAAAATATGTATTTAATTTTTAGTAAATATACAAGAGCTTTGGATGACTTTTACGATAAAAATTACCCAGAATTTGTGCCCTTAAGAACTAAAGTAAAAGAAATATTACAAGAAGAAGAAGATTTGTTTGAAGTAGTGCAGTTAGTTGGTAAAGCATCGTTAGATGAATCTGAAAAAATTACTTTAGAAATTGCTAAACTATTAAAGGACGATTTTTTACAACAAGATAGGTAATTGGGTAATAATAATGATAATAATCCATAATATGATGTTAAGTGCTATTTTAACATTTTAAGTAACTTTTTTCTGCTAGTTATTCATCGTATGATTGTTTTTGTCCATTTTATAAAACTGTTGGGATGTTACGAAATATGATAGCTTTTTATGATATGTCACTTCATGTAGTTGAATCAACTGCCCATTCTGAAAAAAAAATAACTTGGTCTATCATCAAAGACAGTATGAATAATATACTTATCCAGTTGTACTCCATGAAGTTTAAGGTAAAAAAAAATCCTTTATTTAAAATTTTAACTAAATCTAATAATTTTTATAGGACCCAGTAAAAGATGGCGAGGAAAAGATCCGTGCTGACTTTGATCAGTTATATGATGACATACAGAAAGCTTTCAGAAATCTAGAGAACTAAAAAGTATTTTTTATGTTATTTAAAAGCAAAACATAATGTTGGTAAAATAAAATACTATGCATTAAGTATAAATGTTTAATGAATTGTTGTTTACTCCATCTTTTATGAGATCAGCTCAAATCATAGAATAAAACTGTGATGTCAGACTGATGGATGTAAAATTGTTTTTGTTTTGACTTGTTAATGACTTAATGTCGCTATTGTTGTGTTATTAAAATTTATTAATAATTATTAAATTATACCAAAACAAGCAATAAAAACTTAAATAAAGTGATGCTACTGGTAGTATACCAATACTGTGAGAAGTTGAATAATTTCTATGTAGTATTTAGAAAAATAATCAACTACAAATAAATGTGTTTGGGTTTAAATAATTGAAACTATTAAAATTAAAATGTTCATGTAATTTAAAATGAATTAACAACATATTATTACAAAAATATATTTATTTTAAAATTTAAATGTGTTATTAAAAACATAACTCTATAAAATCAATTATTTTGACTTAAACTTTTTCATAACGGGTTCGCCAGTCTGTTCAGAAGCCATTTCCATGACAATTTTGATGTCATTAGTCAATTTAAAATGATTTGGACCTATAACAAAATCTTTTTTCAGTAATAATTAAAAATGTATGATAAGTTATTAACAAAATTACCTTTTTTTATGTATGAAATAGTTGAATAAGGTGTATAATGAAAATCTTCGGCCAAATAACCCTGTACAATAAGCTCACCAATAATCATTTCAGCCCGAACTCTTGAAAATACCGGAGATTGAACATCAAGTAGTAACACTTTTTTGTTACCTTTACCATACCAGGTGTCCAATAGCATTTGAGCTGATAAAAATAAACAATTCAATTTTAAAAAACAAAAAATTAATATAAAAAATAATACCAGTAAACTTTGTATCATTTTCTAAGGCAGCATTCAATATTTTATATATATCTGAACAATATTTATTGATACAAATTGGTTTCACAGTTTTAGGATTAGAACAATTATCACACATTGCATTACAATCAGTGGATTCCCATGATTCGTCAAAATGAGACGCTATTAATTTCCGCCTGCATCTATAATTTAATAATAATAGATTATATATATATATATATATATATATATATATATATGGTATTAATACAATATTTGTATACAAAAGCAAAAGTGAGCTGAAAATTGGTGGAAAAAGTTTTTTTTTTTTTATAAATAATATTTAAATTTATCAAATGTAACACATTTTTGAAAACTATCTAAATTCATATGAAAATTGAAGATGGAACTTTGAAAGCTTCTCTTAGGCACACTTTGGTTTATTAGTTTTTAAACTTACTCTTTAGCATTTAAACAATATTTTATAATAGAATACAAATTAGGCAGGCCAGTCTGTGTCGTAAACACCATAGTGCTTAATTTAAATACATCGCTTAACTTATAATATAATAAGCATGTAGAGGGTTTACCATCTCTCCCAGCACGCCCACTTTCCTATATGTTAATAAAATAAACATTAATATTCAATATTAATTGAATTGGATAAAAAATGTTTTTTTAAATTCGTACTTGATAAAAATTCTCTATAGATTTTGATAATGTGTGATGTATAACAAATCTCACATTAGGTTTATCAATGCCAAGTCCAAAAGCAATAGTAGCTACAACTGCTTGATATTTACCATCCAACCACTTATTATGAACTTTAGATCTTAATGTTCCTTCTAATTGAGCATGATAAGCACCAACTGCACAACCACGTTCTCTAAGGAAAATAGATTTAATTCAAATATAATAAAGCAATAAAGTCATCTGATGTGTAATTATATAATGATTTTTTCACTGAATACAAGTAGAAAAATGATTGATATCCAGTTAGACTATTAGGACTGATATTAGCATTGTATTATAATTATATTTTGTACTTGAATATAGATAAATTTTTTCACTATTTTTATAAAAACCAGACAATTAATGAATATTTTACAAAAAATACTTAATCCTTCAAAATGTTTTATAGAGAACTTATTTTTTTTAAAGTTATTGATACTTAGGTAAATTAAATAATGATTCTTGAAAACTAGCTTAGATAACAAGTAAAAAAAAATCTTAGAAATTATTAAATAATCAATAGCTAACACTATAGTTTTAAATCTTGGTTTCTTACTTTAAATCATTTCGTAAACTTTCACAATCTTTTATAGATGTTGTGTAAATAATTCCTGATTGATTTTTGAACTTATTTTTAAGTAGTGATGCTAATTCATCCACACAACGTTTTCCATCTGGCTTCCATCTAACCTAATAATTATTTTAATTAATTTACTAAAATAATAATTTATAATAAATTAATTGGTTACTTCGTAATATAAGTTGGGTCTATTGAATGATGCTTTTAGTAAAGCACATCCTTGTATTTGTAATAGTTTTTGAGTATCAACAATAACTTTTGAAGACGCAGTTGCAGTAAGACCCAAAATAGGAACATCAGGAAACATTGGTTTAAATATGGTTAAGTGCGTATAGTCTAAAATACAATTTGTGTTATATTAAAAAAAAACTCAATTAATCACATTAAATTATACCTACCAGGTCTAAAATCATGACCCCATGTTGTGCAGCAATGTACTTCATCAATTGCTATTCTTGACAATAATTTAAGACTATGAGCTTTTTGTAATTTATTCATAAATGTTTTACTTTTAGCTATTCTTTCTGGAGTACAATATACTAGTTTTAAACCAGATTTAATATCAATCATCATCTAAAAGATATAACTAATTGATTTATCACTATGTCATTGCGATAATATAAAATTTATTACTAATAAATAATAATAATAACAATATTTATTAGCTATAAAATGTATATTAGTACTTGAAATAATAACTTTGTTTCTTCTTTTGAGGAATAGGAACTTATCATCTGAGCATTAATATTAAGTTTCTGTAATTGAATTATTTGATCTTCCATAAGTGATACCATCGGAGATATAACTAGAGTAAATCCTGAAAAATATTTCAAACAATTACGATTATATTATGAATGAAAATTCAAAAAAAAAAACACTTGATACCTTTTGTTGTGTTGGTTGAATATATTTGTAAGTAATAATAAATCATATCTATCCAAAAACTGTTTTAGGCTAACTTCAAAGTAGTAAATAATATTATCTTACAAAATTATAGTTTGCTTTTTAAAAGTACACTCAATGTAAGTGATTAATTTTTTTAGTAAGTAAAAAAGTAAAAAATAAATTGCAATGTAATGATATAAGTCTCCATCCTACAAATGTATAACATAACAAATCTACATTTAGTAGAACCAATTTTGTGTTCTTAGTTTTGGTACTAAAATTTAAAGTTAATAAAATATACTAAAATCTGATCTATTATTAAACTTATAGTGAATAACATTATCTCATTATCTGTGTCTTCAAGTAAGGTCTTATAACATTTTAATTTTTAAGCGAGTTTAAGATTTTTTAAATTGTAATATTTTTATAGTTATAAATCACTTAAAAATTTAAATTTCATAAAAGAGCTATGAAAATACACAGATAATGTAATTTCCTTAAGTTCAATAAAAGGTCAAATTAAATTAGATGAAACATAGCCACTGAACACAGATTTGCTGTTATACATTTGTAGTATGGAGACCGTGCATATGGATGTAATGTCCTCTTAAAAATATTTCATCAAATCGTGAATAATCTGTTTTTGTTGTCGTGTTTAAATCTTGAACAAAATGTACTATGATGGTAGTATACATTTTGTAAATGCTCACATATATTTTATATCAAAAGAATATGAAATTTCTATCCATCACATAGCTTTTACGAATAAGTAAATAAATTAAGAGTACCTTGATCTATTAAAGCCGGTAACTGATAGCAGAGAGACTTTCCTCCACCAGTTGGCATTATAAGTACAGCATCGTGTTTGGATAATGTAATATTTATAGCTGCTAATTGTTGAGAACGAAATGTATCTAATTTAAAAACAGTTTTGAGGGTTTTTTGTACATTTTGCTGCCAAGGAAAATCTAAAAATTTGTTATCCATATCAAATAATGAATAAAATAATGTGTGAATTAATTAAGATTTTAAACCTGTATGAATCCATTTGTTTTGATCACTTATAAAATTAGTCTGTTTTTGAAAAGATAATTCTTTTAACTTCTCTTTGCGCTCTAATAACTCTGCTTTTTGTTTTTGAAGTTTGATAATTTTAGCATTGATATCTTTTAAATCTTGTTCTATTTTAGACAACTCTGCTGCAATACACATTTTAAGTATTTCTATATATACCAACAATTCAAATTAATAGTAAATAAAACAAAAATAGAAGACATTTTTCAAGAACTGAAAAAAATCTGGTAATACGATAATAATGTTAATATTTTTCGAAATTATTGTTACCATTTTCATCTTTTTCCATTGTGAGGCATTAAAATATTGATACAATATTATTATATTGTATTGTAATTAATAATGCATCAGTACCCTTTAAATAATTTAACATATATACAAGATACAAATATTATTAATTAAATTATTTAAATCTTATAGTTGTTGTTACTCATTGTTACTAGTTAGTTGTTTTGTGTTTGCACAGAAAAGTCAGAAAATAACAATATTCGGTGATAACAGCTCAACGTCTTCTGGGATATACAAGGTTAATACTTTTTTATAGTATCTATAGCCACAGAATAAATAGTCGTGATACACAGAACCTATCACGTCAAGAAAACCAAAACAAGAAATCGCTGATAATAAATGATAATATTCAATATTCATAGTTCTGATGTAAATACTATAAAATCTAAGATACATACTCGCTTCAGCCATCCGGCATTCAGTTTTGAATATTATTAGCAAATAGTAATTAAGATTTTTTGAACAATAATAATAAATTGTTAATAATGATCTATGGAAAATTGTTTTCGAATCATTTATTCAAACGAAACATTATTTCTTCCAAATTATATGTAAGTTTTAAAATATTAGTGAAAATAAATAAAATAGATATTGTGCAATATTGGGTCATAGTAAATGTTTTTTGATTTAAAGAATTACTGATTAAATTAGTACATTTACATTTATTTTTGTTAAATTAGCTCCAACATAAATTCCAGATTCCATGTGATTAATAATTATGTCTACAATTTTTAGTGATATTTTATACTTTTATTTATAGATATTCCCTTGTCATAAAATAAACTGAAATTTTTTTAAAGATAAACTAACAACCTTTGGAAAATAATAGGTACTATTAGGTACTTACTCTGCACATAATCAATTTTTGGGTACATTGATAGATCATTACTTTATAACTAATATTTTTTACCCCTTTTCTCTAACTCCCTTTTTTTTTCTTCTACAAAATATAATTGCAATTGCAGCATACTTGTGATCTGAAATAATTTGTATAAATTAATTTCACTAACTGTTCCCTATTAACATAGTGCCATGTTAACACAATAGAAATAAATAGAAGTGAACTGAAGGTGAAAATTCAAGCCTGTAACAAGTCTTACTTTGGGCTAACAAAGTTACTGCGATCTAGAACACTTTCAACAAATTTGAAGATACCGATATATTGAACATTAATAAAACCAGTAGTAACTTATGGGTTGGAAACATTGACTTTACGGAAGATAGGACGAAAATTATATAGTTGTTTTCGAAAGAAAAGTACTTAGGAAAATATATGGTCCATGTAAAGATGTCAATACTGGAGAATGGAGAATCTGAAAAATAGGGAACTAAAAGATTTGTATCGAAACCCGAGTATTGTGTAATGTAGACATTACCAAAAGATGACTCATCTGGGCAAGACCTGCTGGGCGTAAGAAAGGATCGCTGCTGAGAACAGTGTTAGAAAATGCTCCACTGGAATCATAATTTAATAAAACACAAATTATTAAAAACTACTGGAGATAAACTTTCAAGCAATCAATTTGTAGATTATATTTGATCATTTTAACACCTATTGTATTAAGTCACCCTTAAAATAACTATATCTAAACTGGTCTTGTATAAATGAAACAGTGTAAAAAATGTATATCACCCTATGTTGTCTATATATTGTAGAATTTATTAAAATGCCATATAATTATTTTCAAATTGTACTTATGTAAAGAATATTAATTTAATTGTATGCTTTATTCAATGCTTGCCATAGGTATCATGTTTTACAAAGAATGTCAGTACGACAACTAAATCAGTCGAATTAAGTTCATTTAGAAGGAGAAAGAATAACGCAGATATTGGATGGATTTTACTAGTAAGGTTGAAAACAATTTTCTTGTAATATGTTTAATAAATTATGATTTATACTTAATTTTAAGGTTATACCAATCTCTGCACTTGGATTGGGTACATGGCAAGTAAAAAGAAAATATTGGAAAGAAAATCTTATCGAAGAACTTAAAAGTCAAACTCAATGTCCCGCAATAAGTTTTCCAGAAAAGTAAGTTCAACATTTAAAAACAGAAATTTTATTAAAAAACTGTATATTATATTCCTTGTTAATTTTTTTTAGTGAAGATGAACTTAAAAATCTTGAATACCGTAGAGTTAAAGTTGTTGGTGAATTTGATCATTCAAAAGAGTTATATTTAGGTCCAAGGTCCTGTTTATCAAATGGGGGATCTGACAATGGTAATGGATTGTTTTCTGCTTCTGGTTCTACAACCAGTGGTTATTATGTCATCACACCATTTAAACTGTCAGATAGACCGTAAGAATTAATTTTTTTTCTGTTTTTCACATATAAATAATTATTATTTTTAGTTTAACAATTTTAGTGAATCGCGGTTGGGTACCCATGAGAAATAAAGATCCTGCCTCACGTAGTTCTGGTCAAGTTGTTGGTGAAATTGAATTAGAAGGTGTTGTTCGTCTAACAGAACCTAGGCCTCAGTTTGTATCTAAAAATGTTGCTGACTCTCGCTTCTGGTCTTATAGGTAAATATATATGCTTTTTATTTAGAGGGAATAATTGCCAAATGGGATGAAGTAACTGGGTCTTAATGCATAGTTGCAGTTTCAAATGTATTTTATTCCACACAAATAAAAACCTACTTTACCAAAATGAAGATGAGGCATAATAACCTGTTATTAAAGTCCTCTTTTAAAATTAAAATATGCTTGGAATGTTGAAAATTAAACATATATTATTATTATTAGAAAGGCAATTATAACTAATTTATTATATTGTGTATTATGTATAGGTAATCTATGATCTAATTAGTAAAATCTGAAATAATTTTAACAATAGCTTATTTAAAAATAAACAACATTTTCTCATTCCACAGTTAGCAAACTTTTAACAATTTTATATACTGCTTAAATTGATCTATTTTGTATTTGAATATAGTTGATTTTTGTTATCATCAATAATTTAAAAATATTTTTGTTATTCTAGAGATTTAGATGCAATGTCTAAATTAGTTCATAGTGAACCTATTTTGATTGATGCTGTGGTTGAGTCTAGTATTCCTGGTGGACCGATTGGAGGTCAAACAAATATTTCATTAAGAAATGAACATGTATCATACATCATTACTTGGTAACAAATTATATATTAAAAATTGATTATTTTATTCCATTCATATCTTTTTTTCTATTTAAATATTTTCACTTAATATTGAATTACAAGTAATTACACAGCACACATTCATAAATTATGATACAGAATGATAATTATATTTATATTAATTTATTTTCAATTATAACAGGTATGGTTTAGCTATTGCAACAGGATACATGTGGTACCATAAATATTCGCACGCACTAAGGCCAATAATCAAATAAACACTGTTCATCTATCAAGTATTTGATTTCAATCGAGAATATATATGTACAAAAAATATTTAGTATTAATCAACCACTTGTTCATTGTTTTTTTTTTTTTTTTTTTTTTTGTGGGAAAATTTAGAATAATACATACAAGTTTGAAAAATTAAACTTTATTATGCTTAACTTAAATATTAGAGTACTTTTTTTGTTTCGTATAACATTAAAATCATATTTTAAATTAAATAATATATGTTTATGTAAATATATAATGATATTATTAAATACTCAGATCACTTATCAAATCTAAATGCTATGTTTCAGTTAAACTAATATGGCATAAAATTAAATAAATTCATAATATAATATTACTACAGAATTGGAAATATATAATATTAGTATTAACATTTAATCCATAAATTATCTAAAAGTGATAAATATTTATATGTATTAAAACTATATTATTAAAATAATATGTAAATAGTAGTTTAGTTATGAAATTTATAATTTGAATGTGTGTTCAGGCAGTCAATAAAAAAGATAATTATAATATTTGAATAATTTATAGAACATTCAATTTGAATAAATATTGTTTACATAGTTAATAATAACTTAAAATAATAAATAAAGTAATAATAATTCTAATCAATAATCATATATTAATTACACAATTATAACTTCTTGTAATTAAAAAAAAATTTGTAAATATAGACATGAAAATATTTAGTTATTTATTTAACCATACTGATAATACTAAATAATTTAGTGTACATTAATTTCGTTTTGGCATTGGCACACTTGCTCGTTGGTCTTCCATACGACCTGATTGAAGACGCATAATTAAAGTAAAAAAGTCTTCATCTGGTACAGTTGGTCCTCGGTTAGGTGTTCGTTGTGATTCCCCATCACTACTGATGTTAGATACAGGTAGTTCACTGCGTTGATCTTCCAGTCGTTCACCTTGACATCGCATTAACAATTCTAAGAAATTATCATCAGGCTGTTGTTCACTGTCAGGTTTTGCAATGCCAGGAAGTTGTTCTAATTCAACTCTTTGCTCATCCATCCGCTTACTTTGCATACCAGCTATCATATCTAACAATTCATCTTGACTTTCAGCATGTCCTACTGAAATACAAAAACAAATTAAAGTTGATTTAATTTTCAAATTATACATAACAATGGTAATGCTAAAGTAATGAATAATAAATATTTAATATTCTTGGCATATACCACTATTCACTTATAAGGAAAGTATTTTTATTACTCAATCATTTGATGTTTACTTTTAACAACTATCAAGTAAATTATTAAAGTTACAAATCATATATATACATGGTAAAAAATGCATGTTTTTTCATGAAATAATGAATTAGAGAAAAAGTTATTAATTTTGCAAGAACAAAAATATTTTTACATAACACATGAAATCAAAGCATTAAACTAACAATGATTATATCCTTTGAAACAATAAATATAAAAATAATGTTGACAGTAAATTAATTTAAAAATATTTTAGATGGATTAATAGATAAAACATGAAATATAGTGATTAGTGATTAATAACTAAGTATCATAAGAGTTATAAAATAATTTAATAGGTTTTACCTATTTGGGAAACCAATTTGTTTGAGTTCTGATTCTCTTTATCTTCTAAATTTCTTGTTGAACCAAGAGTACAACGTTGATCATCCATACGCCCTGCTTGGAATCGTGATAATAAATCAAAGAATGGATCATCTTCAGTTTTTTCAAGCTATTTAAAAATTAAATAATGTACTTGAATCATAACGAAATGAAAAAAATATATTACATACTTTTTTAGAACCTGATGAAGTAGTCTGATGAATCTTGTCATCAGAGATTGATGCTTTACCTTTATCTGGAGTCAACTGTAATAATTATTAACAAATAATACATTAAACAAAATATATCAATGTAACATTTAAAAAAGCAGAACAATAATTGCAGCTACATATCTACAACACATTTACTTGATTCAAAATACATATTACCAGTTACCAAAAGTGATTTGATGTTAAACTTTAATCAAACACAGTAAAATGAATGAATTAAATTTATTTACATTAAACATACATAATGGCGAGAAAAACTAGACACACAAACATGCACACACTACCTTAAGTAAATCAAGCTGTTCCATGCTTTGACGCCTCACCCGATAACGTCGTAACTGTGGTGATGGCTGTGAATTAGAAATAGTATCCAATAGTTCTTTGCTATCTGGTGAAAGTTGACCATTTGACATACCCAATGATTTTTTAATGTCAACAATATTTATCTGAGCAGTTGCTTGACCTACTGTATCGCCAATCTAAATTTAATTAAAAATTCAATCAAAATATTGTAATTTATATTCCAATAATTAATGTTAACTTCTTTAGATATTTCCAAGTGTTTGGAGGCAAAATATAATGCTTTTTCATGATTTCCTAAAGCTAGATTTACATTTCCCAAACTCCAGCATGCTCTTCCTATAAATACAGTACAATTAATATTATAAAAGTTGATTTTATACAAGTATATTTTCCAAGACAGTAAGTTAAATATTATTTATAAGTAATAACTTTGAAAACATTTGAACATTTAAAATTAAAATAATGTAATTGTAGAAATTAGCTGGACATGTAAACATTCTATCCGCAGAACATTAACTTGACTCTTAATATTAAATGTTTGTGTGCCATCATGTATATTAGTTATAATTGAAAATGATAATTTAGTGATGGTATCAGACAATTATATTCAAATTAAATTAACATGTATTAACCTATATTTATAATATTAAGAATTTTACCAAGAATAAAAGAATATTATAGTAATAATAAATATTTCTTTGATCTATATACTGCAAAAAATACTCTACCTTCACCGATTCTATCATGCAGTTTTTGGGCTATATCTAAATGTCTTAAATGATAATCAACTGCAGTGTTATAATCTCTTAATAATGTATACGTGTTGCCAAGACTATAACATGCTTGTGCTTCAATAGCTCGATCTTCCAATTCTTGAGCAAGGATTAAAGTTCTCCTAATTTAAAATCATAACTTAATAAAGTTTATTTTTAATTTTTAATATGTATCCAATTTTACTTATAATGATCAGCAGCCTCTTCAAATTCACCAAGAAAAACATGAGAATTTCCTAGATTACTGTTAGCTCTACGTTCAGCTGACTTATCACCGAATTCCCGAGCAATTTTCAACCTCTACACAAAATATAATTACATTATTTACACAAAATGAAATTTAAAAATAAAAATAAATTAATACCTCTTCGTGATACTGAATGGCTTCTTTAAAATTACCTAACAGATAATAGGTATTTCCTAAATTACCACAGGCTCGACCAACAGCTGCGCGATCACTGAGCTCTTTCATTAATTTTAAATTTTCTCTGTAAAATTATTTTCATTGTAATATTTCATAAACTATTCCCGAGCATTAGTTCAACTTAATAATAGATAAAATTAAAAAAACTGTCTTAAAATTTTTTCCTTTTGGTCCGGTAGAAATTGTATTAAAGATTTTTGAAGATTAGCTTATAGACAAACTAGTGTTAAAATTTTGAACCTTAAGTATGAACAGAATAAATTTTATGAATTTTTATCTACACAATAACTTGCAAATTATAGTGATTTTGACACATTTTATACAAATTTGAGCTTTATGGGCTAATAAAAAAAAATTGAGTGAAACGATCTCCGATATTTGTTAGTGACGATAAGTTAAGCTTATTATAAATCTTGTATTAAATTTTTGAAAGTTTTCGGCCAGCCAATTAAATTTTATAGATGTTTAAAAAAATTTTTTTACAAAAATCGAAAATTTAAATTGTCTATAAATAAGTCAAAATATGTCAAAATACTTTGAAAACTTAACCATATATAGAAAACAACAATATAAAGATTTGGTGAAAATTTCAAATTGTTGCGGTTTTTCGTATTTGAGTTAGAGTATTTTAAAAAAATGTTTTTTGTAAAAATGTAAATTTGCGTAAAATTTCCTGTTTTTTCGTAATTTTTTATCGCTTTTTCAATTTTTTAAAAGAGTATTAAAAAAGTTGGATTTTTGACTTGCCCAAGTACCATCTACATTCACTTTTCTTTCAGAAAAGTTGTTGTCTAAGAAAATCGAAGCATTTTTACTGCCCCAAAACGTAATGACAGACACAAAAATAAAAAAATAAAATAAAAAAAAAACATCATTATAGATGAATATATAATAATTGAACAATAATTTAAACACTAAATTTAAATTTTCAAAAAGTTTAAAAAATCATAATAAATTAATGATCAAATATTAATAAGAAATTTAAATATTATAATTTTTCTAAAACTGGTTTAAACAATGGCTATTTTTTTTTTTTTTAATGGCAGAATAAAATTTTAGATTTCTAAATTTGAATTATTTTTCATATAAAAAAATATTTTAAGAAGATTTTATTGTAGCGCAGTACTATAATATTTATTTAAAAAAAATAAAAATAATTAATAATATCAAAAGTTATTGCATTTTACGAATCATCTTGAAACACCCTTTATAATATTTAAATTCTGGTTTTAATAAATATGAGGATATAAATATTATAATGTATAATCAACTAAGATATGTCTAAACAAAATGTTCTCAGCTTACTCATAGTACTTAACGGCTTGCTCAATGCAAACTTTTACTTCTTCTGGAAATTCTCCAGGATCTTGCTGTCCCACTCTTCCTATATGCTTACCTTTAGCATGATATACATTTCCCAAATTGTATAAGGCACGTCCTTCACTCAACTATTAAAATTATTAAAAGCATTTTTAAAACTAGATTTACATTTTTATAATTTTAGTTAATTATGTATATATTATTAATTGGTATTCAATATAATAATATAATTAATATTATAAAGCAAATAAATAAATAAAATTACTTTATCTCCCAATTCTCTTGCAATTTCTAAATGGCGTTTACAACAAATCATAGCTTCATCAAAATTTCCCATTACTTTCAATGTATTTCCTAAATTACCACTAGATTTAGCTTCACCTGGTTTATCTCCCAATGTTCTAAATTTAAATTTAAAAAACAATCAAGTATTAGATAAATTGAATTGTTATAGTATAATATAAACAAAAAACTTATCACAAAATCTAATGAGACATATTTTTATGATAGATATTTCAGATATAAAATATATTTACCTTGCTAAAGCCAAATCAAGTTTGTGAAAATGCAGAGCCTTTTTATAATCTGCTAAATAAAAATAAGCATTGCCTAATTGGCTGTATATAGCACTTAAAGTACGTAAGTCATTAGTTCCTGCTTGGACAGCTGCTTGAAAAAATGCTACTCCTGAACGACAATCTCCGGCTTTACAAAGTCTTTCACCTTCCAAAGCCAATTCCAAACACATATTTCCAGCATCTCTCGGATTCTGAAATATTAGTAAATTTATCACTTAAAACACCTAGTTTAATATTTTATTGTATTAATTGTAATTTATCATGCCTAAAGTAATAAAATAATTAATACATAATAAATGTCTACAGTAGCAGTTATTTTAATTAATGTACCTTATGAAGGTACAAATAAATGTTAATTGTTTATGATAAGTAGATAATGTTTGGTTGATAGATTTTCAGTATGATTATAAATAAAATTATCCATCTATAATAAATTATGATCTTTAGAAAAATTTCAATGTTATTTTCAGTTATTTTTCAGTAATAACGGTCATTAGATGATAATGTAGTGTATTATAAAATTATTTCAGTAAAAAATTTCCAAAAACAAAATAAATATCCAAGTATATTTATACAGTTCTAGTACATAAAATAAATAGAAAAAATATGGTATTCAAATCAAATTAATTTGTTCAACCAGGAAGTGTATTTTACGATTAATATGAGTTTAGTTGAACAAAATAATTAATAAGTATACAATAACAGGGCATTATATACAAATAATATACCACTCTTGAGAACTGAACATAATTATTAACAATTATTTGCAACAATTCGGTCTTACTTGATCCTCTGCATTTTCAGACATTATGAATTTCAAATTAAAAAAAAAGGCGTTCACAATAATAATAGGTATTATAGTACTATTATATATTATAACTACTTCATATCAAATAAAACAATATCGTATACGACGGATGTTATTTATTATTAAAAAGGCGGAATGCTGTATTTAAATTTAAACTTAACAGTCGTGCATAGTAATAATTGTATAAAAAAATGTCTACGATATACGATTTACGATTGTTATTTTGTTATTTTGTATATAAACATAATGAAATACATGGAATTTGAAAGAAGAAGTAAACAATTAATTTCCACCAATTACATTCAGACGATAACAAGTTTTTGATAACATCAACAAATCGGTATGGATCTCAAAAAAATGTGGTCGAGTAACTTTCTTCTCATTGACAACTACTTCTCCGTCTGAACTATACGAAAGAAATTCGAATTTTACATTATTTTGTACCGTCCACGAAATAAGATATTAATCAAATCAATAAATTATATCTTAATTCCTGTACTTGACTTTATATTTTATCATTACATCAATTAACGGATAAATAGACATCAAAACCCTAAAGACCTAGAACCCAGGATTTTTGTTTAGGGGGGCTTAACAATTTTCCTATTTTCTTTATACACAAGTAAATAATTACCACAAATTATAAATGGTAATTTTTTTACTATTATTATTCTATATTATCTTATATGTTTAATCAATCATCATTGTAGTATTATATTTGTGAAAAAGTGCTATAATAATATACAATTTAGTAAAAAATATAATCTTTTTTGCCCCCCTCCTGGGTACGCCACTGGATATATGTATTATTACTATGGTCATTTTACTAAATACTATTTATAGCATGATTAAAGATATATCTTTAATCATGATTTATAGCATTTATAATCAATACTATAATGGTCTATGGGTCCTGTGACAAGATAAAACAACAGATGATAATTATTAACGAACTCGGACTCGAAGTTCGTTCTTAAAAACATAGTATCGTAAGTTCGTGGTATTGTCGTACTGATTAGTTTAAAAATGTATGGTATTTATTTATCAAAACTGAAATTAATGGTGATCTTTAAAAGATTAAAGAATTTATCTTCAAAAAAATAAGTTATCTTCTTTATTTATTTAGTTTATCCTTCTTTACAGATCTTGGAATTGAATAAACTGTTTAAAATGTCACTTTCATTTGTGATCAGCTAGTTTGGTGCTTTGATGGTGGTTTTCTATGACAACAGCCATCACCCATAGATGATTATATTATTTATGCCGTCCATAGACCTATAATTATATATTACCTATTTATATTCTTTAATAGGTCTATAGTTCAACCAAATACAGTACTGGGACACTGGGATATGATATGCGCGGTCCATTCTTTTATAGGTCTATGATGCCGTCACCGTAATGCGAAATGATATGATGATATGAGTATTATGATTTGTGGTTGTGGTGCAGATTACCGATTACTAATCACTTGTGAATGTTCAACTGTGGTTCAATCATAGAATCAAATATCAAGTATTCGGTGTTGTATAGTATCACAGTCTACAGATTTGACGTTTTGTGTTTTAATCTCCTTTTGGTACCTACGTGACTCAACTTCACAGGCGTATTCAGATTTCAGTTTCAGACATTTCGAGATGACAATACGTGCTAGATAAAAAATATTTAAACTATATGTAAACTGTGTTGTTTTATATAAATTAAACGAAAACAACCATTTTATCGTGTATCTTTCGCAAAAGTCGACTGCATTTGTTTTAAAATGTTTAAAAAAATAGTTCTATCAAATAATCAAAAACATCGTCAAATGTCAGATTTTATAACTGAATATAACAAAAGTCATATACCTACAACATCGTTACAAAAATTATTATTAACAGTTGGTTCTGCGACTGTTTCCATGTTTGATCCTCAAAGAGCAGGTAATAATTAAATTTTGTTTAAGGAATTGTTAAAAAAATCATTGATTATCATTATGATTTTCATGTTTCGTTACAGTTGTATACTTTTTTTTTCAAAGTAAGGTCTAAAAAAAACAAAATATTTTAAAAATTTAAATTCTAAAAATATTTAAGGTTTTAGTATTGGAAAGTATAATATTAGTTTTAAAGTGGATAATATAAACCATTAATTATTAAAATTTTTCATATTACTTTAAATTTATATTTTATTGAATAAATTACGAGTATACCCAAATATTAACATACATAACTTACATAATATTCTGATGTATTAACTAGAGATTCTGAATTAATTTTGATATATTTTTTAAAAAAATAATAATATTTAGGTATATATAAAAAAATTACTTTTTATCAAAAATATCTGAACCTATTTAATTTTTATATTTGTATTTTAGACATGATAGCTACTCTAGGAGAAACTACAGGAATGCATGCTTTACAATATATAAGAGATAAAATGATGAATAGTCCTGAAGGCAGTGAAATATTACAGTTTCGTATACACATTTTATCTTTATGAATTTGTTATTTGTTTTACTTAGATTACTAATTTTATTAATATTATTTATCTAGGTTACAACCTCGAATTAATACATCAACTATAGATCTTGAAAAATTAAAAGATATGCCAAAGAATACACTTGGTTATGCTTACTACAATTTTTTGGATTATAATGTAAAAAATACTTTATTAGATTGGTGTATGAAGGATTTAGCATAAAATTATTATTTATTTATCATTCTCAGAAAGTAACACCAGATTCTCGAGGATCTGTACAATTTATTGATGATGTTCAACTTGCCTATGTGATGCAAAGATATAGAGAAGTACATGATTTATTTCATACAGTATTGGGCATGCCTACCAACATGTTAGGTACTATAATTAATTTGAATAAATCCTAATATGTATCTAAAATACATAATAATGTTATTACTTTTGTAAATAATTTAATCTTAGATAATAATTCCTATTAATCAACTCATATTCCTACCCTATAATGTTCTATGGTATTTTAATTCCCGGGTCTTCTAAAATACATCAACTAATTTACAAGTCATTATAATTATGTATTTGTATATATATTTATATGTGTATTTTTAGGAGAAGTAACAGTGAAATGGATTGAAGCATTTCAAACTAAGTTACCGATGACATTGGGTGGAGGACTTTTTGGAGCTGTACGACTGAAACCAAAGTAAACAATTATGATTATATATTTTTATAAATTGTTTTAACTTCTGATTACATTATATTTAGACAAAGACAACAGTATGTAAAATATTATTTACCGTGGGCTATTCAAACAGGATTAAACAGTAATTTCATGTTAAATATTTATTTTGAAAAAAGATGGGAACAATCAATTGAAGAATTACATAAAGAACTAAATATTAAACCTTTAGAAATAATTGATATAAAATAATAATTGTTAAAATGTGTAATAATGTTTCTTCTTGATGTGTATTCTAATATCTTAATACAAATGTATCTGTTGATTGATTTAGTTTAAATTTGGGGCAAACACAAAATCTGTAAAATAAAATAAATATTAATTTTATTTTGTGTTAATTAATTATTATAAATTAACACTGAGTAGTATGACCTTTGAGTGGCCTAGAAGTTTGTTCTGCTTTTGTTGACTTCATTGTATTAGAAATAAGTTGAAGTTTGAGTGATTCATATTTTGACTAAATAAAAAAATAAAAAAAATTCTATTTTGTTTTCCATAATTTTTAAATTATACATTTTAATTTGATTAATACTTTTCTGACTAAAATGTTAAACTAGTTATGTCAAACTTTGGTTATATAGATTTCAGTATTTGGAAATGTACTAATTAATTATTAATTAAATAATAATAACATAAAATATGCTGAGCTATTTATTATGTTAACTATTATTGGTGCAAACCTGAACTTGATGTAAGATTCTATTCTTTTCCATCAATTTCTCTTCAATCTCTTGAGTTTTTCGTCTTTGTAATTCAGCATCTTTTAGAGCTGCTATAAATTTAATTATACACAATAAATATAAATAATGAGATATTCAAATATTCTTAAAAGTATACTTGCACTCTGCTTTTTTCGTCTCAATAAAAATATACTTTTGAAACTGATGTTCCATTGCTTCAGTATTGATTTTTATTTGTTCCAATTTTTCTTGTAGACGTTTCATATTTGATGTCTGGATTATTTTTTCTTGTGACATTTGATAGTTCCAAAAAGATACAGCTCGCATTGATATATCCATCACAATCTCTGGTCTCAAGCCACACAGTATCATCTTAAACATTTAATTATTTATTCCACAACATAAAACATTTATACAATGAATGTATAGGGAACATATGTACAAAAATAAAAATACGTTTAATATGCGATAAGTATATGGAAATTATTTGTTTTCTGTTAGGCGCTTGCATTAGAAGTGTATTATGTTAAATCAATCGTACACTAATGATTAATGACTCACACCGGCTGACCTCAAAAAATATTTGAGTTTAGCAGTGCCTTCATGAAAATTATTTAGGTCTTGCTAGACAGAATTTTTAAGAGCTGATGGCTTTGGCGCAACTAGTTTTAAAATTAGGTATGTAGATTAACAAATATAATCTTACACATACAAAAATTCAGCATAATATATTATAAGATATAAAAAACAATACCTGCACATGGTTGAAAAAATTTTGAATAATAATTCATAGGTTAAAATTAATTTTTCTTCATTAGTGTTATAAATGAATATTATTTTATGGATCATACCTAATATCATAGGTTTAGAAATAACTTACATATTAATGCATACTTTTATTTATAATAAGTAATATTAAATTAAAAATCATTGGATAAATCTGGATAATATTATTGGTGAGGGAGGGTGAAGTCACCCTTCCCTAAGTTGTGAAAATAGTTGCCGGTATTTTTAATTTCTATGATTAATGTTACATACAGATTTAAAAGATTCATCTGGATTTAAGTTTATCTGAATAATATCCAAACGTCTATTGAACACTTCATTGCAACATGGACATTTTTTCTCTCGATTGGACGTTCGACTACCATGGTTGTCACAGAATACATGTGAACAACTCGTCACCCATGCAAAAGTATTCAAAGTAACACGACATTTTTTATAATTACAGACTAGATTAATTTCCGACATATTTTGTAATTCAATTACAGTAGTGCATTGAATATATAAAATGCTTCATGGACTTATGGTTAAATGCTTATTGCATATGATAACGGGTGGCATGTCTCGTACAGACTTAAGACCATAAAATCTAGGACTAGATTAATTGGTAAGTCTTTGATTTATTTATTACTAAACATTTTTAATGTAAAAATCACGAACTATTAGTCCGTGGTAAAAATCATACCATATTTTTAAAATATTAATCCAACAATGGAACAATAAACTCATTGTGTATATTCTTCCATGAATAAGTACATCAACTTTTTCGACTTTATTATCATGTGAAAGTGTAAATTAATGATATGTGAATTGAAACGAATTATTACAAATACTAATTGTTATTGTTTTAAAATTTATATAATATATTTTGTTTTATTTAATAACAAAATCATTTTAGGTATAGTATTTCATTATTATAATATTTCGATGTTAACATTTTAGAGCTTGTTATAATAGAAAGTGTTGTCAACAAGTTTGCTTTACAACATTATTGTCTATTCATGTTGTTTGACCTTGTTTCCCAAAATGGAAATGTTAATTATTAGCAATATGTTTTGAAGTGTATTTTATGATTGTAAAACCACATAATTGATACATATAATATTTTGTTAATAACAACAATTCATAGGAACCCATTTACAGAATCATGAATGCTGCATATACACCAGGTACCGTTCCAACAGCACCATATGGATGGAACCAGCAGACAAGTGTTCCACCGGCGAGTCCTTATACCCCACAACCTGAATGTAAGTTAATGTGACTATTCTATTTATTTTTATTTCATATTAAAATGTCATCTTTTTTTATTTAGTTGTGAAAGCGCCGTATGAACTTATTACCACTGTTGTTCCTGTTGGACCACATAGTACCAGATTGGTTTGCTTTAATTGCCGGAAAGAGATAACCACTAATATAATTAAGAAGCCTAGCACAATGGCTTACATATCCAGTTTATTGTGCTGTGTGTTAGGGTAATGAACAAATTAATAATTATTGTTTTGACTATTTTTATTTTTGATTGTTATTTACTTGTAATAGTAGAAAATTAAATCTTAGCATAAATATTTCAATATCTTACTATTAACCCGTTATTGGTATTGTGGTAAGCGCGGCGCTCACCTCGTTAGTATTTTGGAAACCACTTGTTTAATTATTTCTTGATTGCTCTGATTCTATTAATACCTTTATTCGACACAATTCCAAACGCACTTTTGTCAATTTAATTATTTTATTTTTTATTTTTTTTAATGTAGTTTTTCATTTTTATTGTTTGAAATATTAATAATCAGGAAAAATTGTTAAAATATTTAAATGCATATAATTTGGTTTTAGTTTCAATCTTTTATGTTTGTTAAATAATAAATAATGAAAAACAAAACAACGAGGTGAGCGCGGCACTCACTCATTAGTTCATTACCAATGGTAAGACATTATATAGCGATACCAACGACGAGTTAAACATATGCACAGTTAATATGTATATATACATATATATTATATATAGTTTTTGTAAAAGCTAGAGATTACCTGATGGAGTATTTGAAAATCAAACAAAATTATTGTTCATGTGCATATTTAAATACAATTCAATTGCTATCCATATCAATTAATATGATAATTATGTTATATATTTACTATTGTCATAATTAAATTGCTTAATTTTTCTTTTTCAGATGTTTCTGGGGTCCATGTCTAATACCATTTTGTATGGATCAATGTTTGAACATTGAACATAAGTGCCCTAAGTGTGAAGCATATTTAGGAAGATATCAGTGATATCTAGATGAGCAATTTTTTTTTCTTGACAAAATGCCTAACAAATTTTCGAATTATTTAACTGTGTTATTTTTACAATAACTTAATACACTAATGCATCCTAAAGAAGGCAGCTTTTTTGATAGATTTAAAAGACATTATGTATACTTAGTACTTACTAACAATTTTTGGGTTGGGAGTGATTAAGTCTAATTGACAGTTTTGTCAATTTTATCCTCTGTAACTTGTATTATGTGCCTTAATAGTATTAATGGAAATTTAAAATCTCAAACTACTTAAATTACTTTGAATTAATATAAATTATGTAACACTACTAGACTTTAGTTACCTCATATCAATAACAAATATTATCATAGTTATAATATCTGTTTATATTTTTATATTATTTTAATGTATTGTTTTTATTATAAATGTTATTAATTATTCTTGTTATTACTAATATAAAAAAATATAAAAAGTTATTTTTTGTTAATATTATAATAATTTTTAACTTTTGTTGACTATTATATAAAATAATATACTATACACATAATTTGAGTACATTTTCAGCTTGTTAAAACATATTTTTATTGATGACTGATGTTCATTAATTGTATAAACAAAGTGATTCAATAATTTGCAACATATAATTGGTATAATGGTATTCAGCTATATTCAATAATATTATTATTAATAATATTAATTAGGTATATAGTGAAGGTTTAGTTGATAAATTTAATTGGTTAAGAAAGTGGAAATATTTCTACAAACAAATTGTTTGGGCCCCTTGATACTATATTTAAAAGCAACAATAAAACAAACCAGATGAGCCTCACTTTGCTGTACAGTAGGGGTAGACTGCACCTCGTTTTTAAGATAGGTCATTACAATGGATTTGTTAAATTTGAATGCAATGATAGGTATCATTGTATACTAATAAGTAATAACAGTAATAACGATTCTGAACGGAAATGATATGTTGGTCTAGAATAGGTGTATTATATAATATATTATGTTATACTTAAATTGAAATGTTATGTTAATATTTGCAATTCAAACGCTTGTCAAAAAAAATGTACCTATGGATTTTAATAATTTTGAAATTACAGTAAAAACAACTTTGATTGTTTCTTCTATTACATTTTCAAGTATTTTGTATGAGCCAAA
The DNA here is from genome assembly GCA_025469195.1 of Chaitophorus viminalis. NCBI lineage: Eukaryota > Metazoa > Arthropoda > Insecta > Hemiptera > Aphididae > Chaitophorus > Chaitophorus viminalis. The sequence continues at coordinate 33,747 of JAIPRK010001653.1, forward strand.
TTTTTTTATGGGCTTGTAAAATAAATTTGTGTAGAATAATTTTCAATTTATTTTAGTTCCAATAATTATAATTTATAGTAAAACCTTGTATTAAATTTTTAAAAGTTTTCAGGCAGCCAAATTTTTTTTATCGGTATTTTAAAAAAAAAAAACTTAGAAAAATCGAAAATTTAAATTATCTATAAATAAGTCAAAATATTTTTGAAAACTTAACCATGTATAGAAAATGTCAATCTAAACGTTTGTTGAAAATTTCAAGTATTTGCAGTTTTTTCTTTTTGAGTTAGAGAATTTTAAAAAATTGTATTTTGTGAAAACATGGTTTTGCGTAAAAATTTCTCGTTTATTTGTAATTTTTTTATGGTTTTTTTTTTCGATGGTTTTGAAAAATATTGAAAAAGTTTGATTTTTGACGTGCCGAAGTACTATCTACATTCAATTTCCTTTCAGAAAAAATGCTGTTTAAGAAAATCGAAGCATTTTTATTGTCAAAAAGGGAGTCGTCGGACACAAAAAAAAACACATCAATGTAATTGTAAAACTAATAGATTCCATTACTCCGTCCAGAATCTAAAACAACTCACACGGTTCAACTATTATTGCCTATTGGTAAAGGATAAAAGCATTGTTTTTTATTGCATTTAAATACATACAGTTTGTAGGTAATCAAATTGAATTCAATTTGTGATATGTAGTTGTATGTAATTTTGTCTCGGTAGTGATTGCAGTAGAAAATATCGTTTTTTTTTTTTTAACAGCGAGCTAATAATATTTTTGTTATACATTTTTAATATTTATGTCTATGCTATAACAGGATATCCATTTTTAATTTTGGAGTAGGAAGTAAATTAAACAATAATATGAAGTAATAAACAACACTCGGAGCTCCACAGTTCAATAAATACATTGTTTTTGTTGGTAGCTATTTCACTGACATAAATATACAAGAAGTATATTAATTATCAAAATTAAATAATATTGATTTTAATGAAATAAATTCTTCATTTATGGTTTAGTGATTTAAGGTCGCAATTTTCTTAGACAAACAAGCAGTAAACATGTAAAATATACACTTGATAATTAGGTACATTGTAAAAATTTAAAACATTTTTAATATAATATAATGTTATAATAAAATCATACAATGGCATAGTTTCTATAAATAGTAAATAGTTAGGTAGTTCATATGACCACATTTTCAAAAACTATAAAATTGACTTTTTATATCCAAAAATATAAATAATAGGTATGATTCTTAACAAATTTTCTTTTCAAATAGTGCAAGTAGTAAGAATAGTATTAATATATTGACAAAATCTTATTCATACTTATCATTGAAAATGTTCTGTTTTATTATTAAGAAAGACTACCAAATTTGATATTTTTATTCTTATTATATGATATGAGCACTTGAAATTCTTCATTACCAGAAGCACACATTTGATAATATCAATCCAATCCTATAGTTGGTACTTTATGTAAGTATATTATCTAAATTAATTTCCCAAAATAAATGTAGAACATAACTTCTTAGGTTAGTTACAATAACATATTCATTTAAATTAAAAACAAATGTTGTACTTAAACAATGCTATGTGTTACCGACATAGTGATACTACATCTCAACTATCAATGTTGAATCCGACTAGCAGTTTTAATAACATATTTTATCTTAAAAGAACCTAGTATGTGTTTTGGTTACAATTCATATTACACAGAAACATAAGGAAATTGATTAAAGTACATTTACATTGATACCTATTTATATTTATGAATAAGGGTTAAAAAATGAATATAATATTAGTTAATGGTGGTTAGATAGCAGATATTTGCTAAACAGATGATTTACAATAAATTAATAATATAAATATTTTAAGATTTTAACTCCTGGCTATTTAATAATCATTATCTTAAAATGGTGTATAAGTAGGAGGTTTACAATTTTCAGTTAGACAGTCTATTGATTTAGCATTTTTTAAGCTTTTTTTTTTTTTGAAAATTTTATATTTAACTAATAGAAAAATATTATAAATATATTACAGAAAAATATTATTATTTATTTTATTTTATTATTAAATTATATACCAATGATATATTTGAGAAAAAATTTATTGGCAAATTGAATATATAATCAAACAATTGTAATTATATAGTATTTTGATATATTGCATAATTATATGTACAAATGTGTAATGAAAATTGATATCTAAATCAATACTTTCATGACAATATTTTATTTTTGACAATGAATTATATCAATGCATTACAAGTTTACTTTTATAAACAGTAAAAAGTAGAATACAAAATATTTTTTATCTGTTAATAAATAAAAGTTATAACTACAAAAAATTAACTTAACAATACAAACTAAATAATTAAATTTTTCTCATTTAAACATTCAACATTCAAATAATTTAAGTATTAAAATAAGGTAATAATATAATACAGTCTAATTATAATAACATTATACATAAACATTATTAATATCCATAAAATCAATACCAATTCGTTTTTATTATTATTAGCAATAATACAATTAAAATATAAATACTTAAACATATGAAGCTTCTAAATAAAACCTACTTTTAAATGTCATTCTTGATTCTCTTTAAAAAAATAATGGTATCATATTTGAATAAAAAATATCAAGTTAATTATTAAAATTGGTGCCATTATTATTATTTTTTCTTTTTCGTTTTTTTACTATTTACATTTTGGTTTTCAAACTCCTCTTCAATTTTATTTAATATGTCAGTAATTTTATAAGTCTCAGTATCATATAATATTGAATCTTTATTAACTTTTTTTTTTACATCTTTAAGTAAATTGTTTTCTCTTGACAACTCATTGTGGGACATAATGGATGGTTTATAACATTGATTTTTACTGTCCTGAACAGTTAATTCACAATCATTATTTTTGGTTTTCTTCTTTTCCTTGGCCTTGTGTACATTTTTTTCAGCATTTTTATCTTTTTTCTTCTTGACTTCGAGTAGACTTTTATTTTTTAATTCATTATTTATTTCAATAACCAAATCATGGTCTTCTTTTTTCTTCTTAGTCTTGACTAAACTTTGATCAGAGATGTTGTCTTTTAGTTCATCATTCATTTTAATAACCAAATTATGGTCTTTTTTCTTCTTTTTAGACTTGGCTAAATAATGATCGGAGATTATTTCTTTTAATTCATCATTTAATTCAACAATTAAATTATGATCTTTTTTTTTCTTTTTAGACTTGGCTAAACTTTGATCAGAAATATTATCTTTTAGTTCATCATTCATTTTAATAACCAAATTATGGTCTTTTTTCTTCTTTTTAGACTTGGCTAAATAATGATCGGAGATTATTTCTTTTAATTCATCATTTAATTCAACAATTAAATTATGAT
>JAIPRK010001653.1:37237-49582 GCA_025469195.1 Chaitophorus viminalis
CTTTTTTTTTCTTTTTAGACTTGGCTAAACTTTGATCAGAAATATTATCTTTTAGTTCATCATTCATTTTAATAACCAAATTATGGTCTTTGTTCTTCTTCTTAGATTTGGCTGAACATTGATCGGAGATTTTTTCTTTTAATTCATCATTTAATTCAATTAAATTATGATCTTTTTTTTTCTTTTTAGACATGGCTAAACTTTGATCAAAGATATTATCTTTTAGTTCATCATTCATTTTAATAACCAAATCATGGTCTTTTTTTTTCTTCTTAGATTTGGCTAAACATTGATCGGAGATTTTTTCTTTTAATTCATCAATTAAATTATGATCTTTTTTCTTCTTAACTTTGAATATATTTTTATTTTTTAATCCATCATTTGTTTCAATAACTAAATTATCTTTTTTTTTCTTCTTATTCTTGGATAAACTTTGATCAGTGATTTTATCATTAAGTTTATCATTTGTTTCATTAATTAAGTCATGGCTTCTTTTCTTCTTTGTAGACTTGGCTAAACACTGATCAGAGATCTTATCTTCAAAATCATCATTTGTTTCAATAACTTTATCATGACACATTTTCTTCTTCTTTTTAGCTTTAGCTAAACTCTGATCTAAGTTCTTTTCTTTAAATTCATTAGTTGATCTAAAAACTGAACCATCATTTTTTTTCTTTTTTTTAGTAGGAGGATGATCTGAAGAACATTCTAGGGAATTTAATATAGAATTTAAAAGTAAATCTTTGCTTTCTTTTGTTTTCTTTTTTTTAAGTCTTGCACTGTTACTGATTAAATTATTTGTCAAAAGGGATGATGTCTGTAGAGATTTTAATTTTGTATTTATTTTTTCTGGAGCAACATTTGGCTTGTTTGGTAATACATGTATATTATTTGTAAAAATTGATTCTGATTTATCAGAATTCTTATTTAATTTTTGATTTTTATTCATTTTTTTTATCAAATCTACCTCATTATCTGTACTATCATTGGTAGAAACATGTATTTTTGAAAGAAACATATTATTTTTTGGAGGATTATTAGTAAATTCATTAAATTTTGATTCTACATCAGGCATTAATAATTTTTCCAATACATCTTTTTTATTCTTTGATTTAACTTTTAACTCATCTTTTATGGATTTTTTAGTCTTGATTGGTTTGCTATTTTTTGAAGTATTAGAATTAATTTGATCAGCAACCAACTTTTTTTTAGACTTTTTTTCTTTATGTTGCATTGAACTCAAGAATTTACTTATTAAAACACTTTTATAGTCCTCATCTTTTTTCACTGATGGTGTTAACTTTTTTTTCAAAGAACTTTTTTTTATTGACTTTGTCGATTTAAAAATGGGTGCATCATCTTCTGAATTTGAACTTGTATCTTTTGTATAATATTTAATAAAAGGATTCACAATGTCTTTATTTAATACTGCCTTAGTGTTCTCATTTAATTTTAAAGTACTTGAAGCTGGTATTTGGTTATAATTTTTATTTACTATTTTACATTCATTAGTAATATTACTTTGAAGAGGCTTACTATTTATATCATCATCAATACTTGAATCTTCTTCTAAAATTTGTTTAATAAAATCAATTTTACTATCATTTTCACAACTTTTGTTTGGTAATAATTTATTTTTATTACTACATTTTGATGGTTGGAGAATATTAGACATTTGGTTTACCTGTTGGCTTTTATTTTGGTTTTTTAATGATGATACAGATGTATTGCTGATTTCAACTGGTGAAATACTATCATCATCACTAGAAAACATTTCATGAAAGGGTTGATTTTTAATCTGATTACATGTTTTTGTTTTATCTTTTAATTTTGATATATTTTGTTGGAGTTTAGTATAAATTTCATCATCAGAACTGCTTGCATATTGTGTACCTGTAATATCTATGGTTGTTTTGGGTATATTATCATTATTATTATTTTGAATTTGTTTTACATTATCTTCGATAGCACTATTGTTACATTCTAAATCAGATATTAATGATGGTTTAATATTTGATTGGTTTTGAAGTAATTCATTTTCAATATCATTTTTGCTGTTTAGTATATCTTTCTTTTTAGAAGAAACATTTTTAGTACTTAATTCTAATGCAGAAAAGTATCTAACTATTGGCGTACGTTGGCTTTTGGAATAATTAAGGATATCTTGATCTGCATTACCCAGATTGATCAAATCATGTTTTTGTTGACTGTACATATTATTTTTAACGTCTTCAATTTTACCATCATCGGCATTATAATCAGCAGACAAGTTATTTTTTTTAACATTATTTCTATATTCATTCTCATCTGAACTTAATGAATCTAAAATTGCACTAACTATTTTATCAGATTTTTTATTTTTTTTAATTGTTTTAGATTTTTTAGATGAATTTATAATAGAATTATTAATTGGGAATTTCTTTAGTCTAGGCTCATCACCACTTATACTAGAATCACTTAGCATGTTATTTTGTAGCTTTATTTTATCAACCCTATCTATATTTTGGTAATTCTTAACTGAAGTAACCGGTAAATTACCATCAATTTTAAGATTATCTTTAATCAATTTGCTTTGTGATTTAATAGAATTAAAAGAATTTTGTTTTTGAGTTCTATTCTTGGCCAAATGTTTACGTAGTTGTTCTTGTAGCTTGTTTCTTTCTAAACCAATATTATTAACACCGTGTTCAGAATTAGGAGTTGAACTAAATAGTGGACCGTTGATGGCATTCTTAATGTTTAAATGGGTTTGAATAGGTTTTATTTCATTTGAATATTCTAAATCACTCGATGAATTGTCAGTATCCTCTTTTTCCTTTTGCTTAAGATCATTTTTGGTGTTTTTATCCCTTGTAGATTCTATTGAAAATAAATATTTCATGGAAGAATTACCTTTGGAACCCTTGAAATCTTTATATTTACCTTGAAATAATGGTGATGTTGTAGCTAATACATTATGAGTTTTTGAGAAAATAACGTTTTCCATTTCATTTGAAGATTCAGAATCACCTGATGAACTATCAGTATCTTCTTTTTCTAATGTTTTCATTTCATTTTTAGAGTTGTTATCATTAATAGATTGTATGGGAGAAATATCTTGTTCATCTCTGAAATCTTTAAATTTATCTTTAGATAAAGTTGGTGTTTTGGTAAGTATATCATGAGTTGTTGAGGAAGTTATATTTTCCGCTTCATTTAAAGATTCAGAATCACTAGATGAATCATTAGGATCTTTTTTTTCTATTTGTTTAATATTTTCAATGTTATCTTTAACATTTTGAAATTTACCTCGATTTAGTGGTGATGTTTTAGGTAATTTTTCATACGTATTTGAGAGAGTAATATTTTCCATTTTATTGGATGATTTAGAATTCCTTGATGAACTATCAGTATACTCTTTTTCTACTGGTTTCATAACATTTTTAGTGTTAATATGTTTTATAGTTTGTGCGCAAGAATTATCTTGCTCATCTCTAAAATCTTTTAATAAAGTTGGTGTTTTAGTAAATAGATTATACGTTTTTGGGAAAGCAATATGTTCCTTTTCATTTGAAGACTCAGAATCACTTGAAGAAATATCAGGATTTTTTTTTTCTATTCGTTCAATAATATTATCGGTGTTTTTTTTTGTATTTTTATATATACCTTGAGATAATGGTGATGTTTTAGAAAATTCATCATGAGTTTTTAAGGAAGTAATATTTTCCATTTCATTTGAAGATTCAGAATCATTTGATGAGCTATCAGAATCTTTTTCTATTTGTTTATTAATATTTTTAGTGTTATTATAGTTTATAGATTTGATGGGAGAATTATGTAACTTATCTATGTTTTTACCTTGAAATAAAGGTGATGTTTTAGTAAATACATCATTAATTGTTGAGATAGTTTTATGTTCCTTTTCACTTGAAGATTCTAAATCACTTGATGAACTATCTGGAACTTTTTGTTCTATTTGTTTAATAATATTTTCAGTGTTTTCTTTTTCATTTTTATATTTACCTTGAAATAATGGTAATATTTTAGGAGATTCATCATGAGCTTTTGAGGATGTAATATGTTCCATAACATTTTTAGTATTGTTTTCATTTAACGATTTTATTGAAAATGAATATGAGGAAGAATTATTTTTCTCATCTTGAAAATTATTACATTCAGTCTCACTGAAAAAAAAAATAAATGGATTATAAAAATAAATGTTAACAATGAAATATTAGAATAAGTAGAAATTACTTGTTATCAACAATTTCTCCTGTAATATGAGGTAGTTTTTTTGTAAGATCAAAAGATAAAACTTTCACATTTATTTTATCATCCTTTTTAATTTTAGATCCCGACCAACTATTGAATGGTTGATGTTCAGGTCGCACAATTGAAACATTAAACAAACTATGTACCAAACAACTGATATGATTATCACTAGTTTGATTCACTACAGCTAGAAATAATAATAATGTATGATATATAAAGTATGTTAAGCTTTGTATGAAATTATATTATGAATTATTATTTATACGAACACACATTATAAATATATAAGGCCACTTAAATTGTTTGGTGTATTTACCTGATGCTTAAATATTGAATAAAAATTTTTTTTTGGTTATTATATATAAAACATTTATGGGCTTTAATTGTTTGTCTAAATGTATAACATTGGATACATTTTTATACATCAATAATTAATATACAAATAAAACTAGAATTTATTTATAAAACCAATTTATTAAGTTGTATTTTTATAACTTGAAACTAAATTCTCTAAATTTCAATCCCGCATGTTTTCGATGTACATTACAAGTTTTTTTTATAATGATAAAAGTATTTATAATATGCACTTTATACATATTCATATAATATATAAAATTATACATACATTGAAAATAACGTGTTTGCAACAAAATTGTAAATTATACATTAAGGTGTATATATGTAATATAATTTATGTTATATAAACATTATGAATCTCAATAATATATATTTTATCAGAACAATCAAAATACATACATATTAGCTTTTAAATGTTAATAATACTAAATAAATAATAATGATATCTATGAAACATGAAAATAAAAGTCCAGTCTAAGCAAAAAACAAAACCTGTATTAGTTTCTTTACAGATAGTGATTGTTTTTAATTGGAAACAAATTTTAAATGGACATTGTATTAAAACTGAACCTTTTGATTGTTATTAGTGCATTTTTGTTTTTATATTGGTTATACTATGAATATCCCGACCTGGATAGGACTGGTGAGCTACCAAGAAAATCTTGGTGAGCTGCGTAAAATTTGGGCCGGTAGTCAAAAAAAGTATTCAAAGACCTCCAAAATTATTGAATATTAGACTTGAAGCCCTCATGGCTTATCTTGTATAGTATAGTTTTAACCCCTCATATAATTCAATCAAATCACTTATCAATAGGCTGATTCTTTATCAAGGGCCAATACAAATTTAAAATCTCGGTGGGCTGAAAAGTCTCAACCTGGCACTGTGTATATCCTATTAAATAGTACAGCATAACAATTAATTAATTAAAATAGAAAAGCTTTCAGTATTTATATTTCAATGTTTAAAATATATTGATTCTAAAGACTAAATGAGTAAGAATATTCGATATAGAGTTATGATAAATCATAGGTTAACTTATTGAACAATTACATTATTAGATTTATAGACAAAAATTATTAAACTTTATGTTCTTATTTAAATCTATTATTTTTAAAATTGTTTTGTTCATTAGAATATGGTCATGTAGTCATGTACAATAGATATACTTTAAAGGAATTTATTAACATAAAGATTAATTATGAATATACCTTGAGCTAAATTTTTGAAAACTCTAATAATTTTTAAATAGATTCAATAATCATACATTATTTATTATTAAAAACATTTAAATGTCTTAAAGACCACAAAATCAAGGAAATCTTTTTTCGTGGATTGATAAATTTATCATAAAAATGCAATGTAATAATTCTTTTGATAAAAAAATTGGATGTATATTCAAATTTTACTAATATGGAAAAACAATGTTCCAAAAAAATAATTAACTAATAAGTCTGTGATAAACCAAATTGTTTTAGTTTCATTAGGGCTAAATTTTCCAGGTCCTAAGAAAAATGAGTATCATCTATTATTAAATGTAATACTAATAATAACCTTCAATAGTAGATCCAACTGGAGGTCTAAATATAAATACATCAACATTGACAGCTACATTTATACAATGTCGTATATCGGCAGCAATAACTTCATTGGAACTTATTTTACCAAATCCCATAATCAATCCATTTAAACTGAAAACATTAATATAAAAGATTATAAAATAAATCATGTTAACTGAATTGTTTCATAATTAATGTTAACTTACTCGGAACAATATGTAAACTTCAGCTTATGAAGTTCATCCCTGATTGCTTTTGAAAATATTTTAGGACAACTAGGTGCGGCATAAAATCCCAATTTCAACCTGTACTTGTGATTTTTGTGTAGATATACAAATTTGGGTAAACTATTAGGATCCATGGTTCACATTAACACGATTTCTAAATAAAAGTTATTGAATGGAAAAAATAAAAAAAATCTAACTAAAAACAAAGAAAAATATGCTATCCACAACAGACCACATTGAATAATACAAACGGACTAACTTACTTAACATTTAACAATTTTATTAAATAAGTAACAACTGGCATTCACTATAATCACCATTATGGTCACAGAACATGATATTATGATAATATATTGAATAAAGACTAGACTAGTAGTATAAAATTCAAAAAATTTAATTCAAATAATTTACTCTTAGTTAGTGATATTATATTTCGATGTTCAGCGCACGTGAGTAAAAATAATCAAACGTAAAACGTATGTAAAACGTGAGAATGAAAAATATAAATCATACATTTCGAGTTTCAATCAGCTACTACGAGTTGATATTGATAATGTGCAGAAAATGTAAATATTGGCGGGTGATTTGATATCGTCTTATCAATTTTCATGAAGAGTTTGAGCACAGCCATGGCAGTCAGGCAGTGTGGCACAGAATATTTTGGGTCGTAGTTTGAGCATTGATTAAATATATTTGATTAATGGTTTGAGTCACGATTTAAGATATATTATTTAAGATATCTTAAATCGTGGTTTGAGTGTTTGAGAATTTGAGATAATAACAAAATAGTCCCCCCAATGCCGTGCTCAAAAAAAAAAAATCTGTACTCCTAGACCCTAGTGTTCCAACAGTTTTAACTGTGTATTAAAAAAGTTAAAACATTTATTTTAGAATATAATATTATGTACTTATTTTACCAGTGAATAGTTAAAATTACATTATTTCAGTTTTATAATTTATAACACTACGTTACTACTATATCTAAGCAATGGATTCAGCTAATTCGGATCATTCGGGAAGACGAATGCCGCAGTAATGCAGTATCAGTGACGTATTTAGGGGGGGGCCATAGTCCCCCCCCCGACATAAATTTCATGTGTGAATACTCAATAGAACAAGAAATTGGACAATGAGCAGTATATTTTGTAATTCTGTAGAAGTGCTATAAGTACATAAACATTAAACATAATGCTCTACGATTTTAGTCCAATTAAAAATCGTGTTTAGTGTTATTTCTAAAAAAAACAGGGATCAATAATTTTTAAATTGTTTAATAAAAAAAATATGTACCTACTACTTATACTTTTTAATGCAATGATTGTAACATTGAATTGTTCATTTATTTATTCAGAAAAATTAAAATTTGCAACTTATTTAACAATTTATGAAAATGCCATTGTGCCATTGGTGGAAATTGAGTTGCTGGAACCGATGCTTAATTGACATTAAATTTAAAACTACAGAACAGACCAACTCTCAAATTTGGTATTTGAACAACAAAAAAAAATTACTTAGGTATAGCATCAAATTGGACCAACTAAGAACTTTGAACAATCGAATCTTGTAACTCTACGAATTACGATATCTCATAATATACAAATTATTTTCTATATTGATGAAGGAAAAGCAAAGCATTCATTAATTATGTAGCAAAATCGTTAAATTATTTATAAAATGCTACTATAAGTATTATATAGATAGTGCTTGTTTAAATGTATTATCATTGATTATAAATAAATATAAATTACTTAATAGATGTTTATGATATAAATATTTATAATAAATAATATTATTTATTATGAAAATTATAATTCTATGTTTGGCCAATTTCACTAAAAAATACTAATATTACCAATATTATCATAAGCCCGGATAGCTCAGTCGGTAGAGCATTAGGCTTTTAACCTAAGGGTCCAGGGTTCGAGCCCCTGTCCGGGCGAATTTTTTTCAATATTTTCTGAAACTATTTTGGCAATGTAAATTATTATATGTAATAATCCAAATTTACTGTATTTATCTTTATATATATTATAATTCTATACTAAGCTTTATCTAGATTTAATAGCAAATTATTATTGTCGCACCAATTTTTTCTAACTATAAACAATTATTATTTATTAGCGGTTATAAACCATCATAGTTGAAACTTTTAATTAATCCCACTAAAAGATCCATAATTCTTACCTATTAAGGTCTATCAGAAATAAATGGCTTTGATTAAATTAAGAAATAAGAACATTATGCTGTAAAATTGTAACATTTTACAGTTTACGGAGTCAAATCCATTTTTTAGATCTAAGAAAATACCTAGGATTTTGAATTTTCTACCCAAATTACTACGAATAAAATGTGAAATTTTAGTAAGAGGATTGATAGTAGACATCTTAGAGCGAAAACCAAATTGTTTAGATGAGAAAAATGTATGCTTGTTTTATGTTTAAAACAATTAATAACTTAGAAAAACAATGTAAATATTGCAATACAACTTTAACCCGGATACGAGTTTCGAACTCGACACCATCTTGTATTTTATCACGCACTATTCTATTAGACCACGATATTAATTATTGTGTTGTTATTTTGTATCAATGTTATCGTAGCAATTCAAAACATTGAAAAATTTACTAGGCAGTAGAATTTAATTTTATGGACATTTCGTAATTTTCGGAAAATGTTAATGCAATTTGTGCTGTTGTTGCATTTAACATTTTCATTTAAAAGATAAATATAAAAATTTGGTTCCACCAGATACTATTATATATGTGTTGTAGTAAATACTAAATATTACCTATTAATGTAAAATATAATGCAAGCATCTTTAAATCTCGGTTTCTCGGGCCACATATGCAGCATTCGTAACGTTTTTTGCGGCCCGCCAAATATTTTCTTTATGGTAAATGGTATTTAAAATTCTAATTTTATGTCTCACATCGTAACTAATTATAGTATTCATTATTCATTTTATGTTTTTGATTCGTGGCTATTATATATTTTTACGATCATAATCTGCAAGCTATTATCTCACTCAACTTATTATTTTTAAAATTTTAAAACTAACTTATATATAGACTATACTAATATATTGTATTCGAAATTAGTTAATATGTTGGAAACTAAGTAATATATACCTCACAATATGGTTTTTGTTACCAATAAATGTTAAATACTTACTACTTAGGTATCAAATATTAAAATTGTATCTTTTTTAACGTTAATTTTATTTTTTTAGAGCGACCCTCGATTACAAAATATGGTCCGTGTATGTAAAAAGGTTGCCGACTCCTGATATAATGGATAACATCACGGAACAACAACCACCTATATAGGCAATGGGTTAACTAAGCATTGATTATACTTGTCTTCATATGCATATAATATTTTACATACAAAAGTACCTATGCGTGTTTAATCTATGCTTATATAGTTTAAACCCAGTACCAACACCAGCGAATGCAGCAGTTAGGTTTAGCACGTTATTTACTACAATATTACCTAATATTTGTATATATCTATATTAGGTACCCTCATATATATATATATATATATATATATATATATATAATATTATAATACAACACGCATTATAGTGGTCGTTCGTCAGTCCAATTGAAATCAACGTGGTTTTACACACGTCTGGTCACAGGTTAACTGCATTTATAAAGTAAAGAAAAAAAAATAAACCGAACGGATGCACGATCATATAGCGTCTATATAAGTGTATAATATAACAACGCATTTTACACTACATAATAACGGAGAACCGAAAAGCGTCTGGCTGTTGTTCTTCGAACCGTTCATTTCCATAATATCTATCGGTATTATAGATTCCTATATACATAATGCACGTTTTCGTGCCGCAACAAATAGTAATATATGTATAAATATATTATGTACCCATGTGAATCTCGCAGACTTAAATACGAGTGTGGCGTACATATAACGGTCCTCTCAGTCTCGTCACGTCAAACCTTATTATACCTAAACGCGTTATAAATACGTATTTTACCATTTATATTTATGCATTACAAACATGTATATGTATACCAAAATACAATATACGAACAATAATACCTATACAGAATGATACAATGAATATTGTGTGGTCTCGCATGTCGACCGGCCGGTGTTCGACGTGACCGTTCGGTAAAACATCGCGGGCCACTCGTGCTTAACCGTTTCCGCAGCACCATGAGCAGATCTTGATTTCTGTATATAAAATGTACAGGTTTAAAAAAAATAACCTACAAGTAATGATTTTTTTTCCCTGTACCATCTGAAATGTCTGGTTTTTGAACCGTGATGGTGTCAGTAGCGTATTAACCATGGGGGAGGACGTACGAAGCATACGAGGTATACAAGTGAATGGAAAATAGCATATACGTCATGTATGGCTTTTATTTTTACCTGAATTTTTTTCTTTAGATATCTGTAAATTATAAATTATAATTTTATCCGAACTACATTATAACTAAAATATGCATATTTTTAATTTGTTGTTACTACAAGAATAATTAGTTGGTAATACCTACCAACATAGGGAAATACACTATCCCCCAATGAGAAATCCTAAATAACCTGCTGTGCGGTGTTGTATTAAATTTGTATGGTACCATGGTAGATATTTTTATAACTAGTAGCTAGTAGATTTATCTAAAATCAGAGTCAATCATGCACATTATACTCAGGACCGAATATACAAGCCATACAGCTTCATTGTTGAATTAAGATTCAGTGAGGTGACGGATCTAATAACGCAAAAATAAATCGTCTTTATATCGTCTAAAGAGGAGATTCCATTTCAAAAACTTTGAACCAAATCAAAATTAAAAAAATTGGCTTTGAATCACGAAAGACAATTATCTCACTGACTAATAAATATCAGAACATTTTAATAAATTATCCTCTTAAATTATATTTAAACATTATATTTACATTTATCGTATATTTAGGTATATATATTTATTATTCAATTATTAATGTTTCATGTATACTATTAGATTCTGAACGGAGTGATGGAATCTATTGGTTTTACAATAATGTGTGTTTTTTTTTATTTTTTTTTTTTTTTTGTGTCTGAGGACACGATTTTTGGTACTAAAAATGCTTCGATTTTCTTAAACAGCAACTTTTCTGACAGGAAAGTGAATGTAAATGGTACTTGGGCAAGTCAAAAATCCAACTTTTTCAATACTTTTTTAAAAAATCGAAAAAAACGATAAAAAAATTACGAAAAAACGGGAAATTTTACACAAATTCACGTTTTTACAAAAAACATTTTTTTTTTGAAATGCTCTAATTTAATAACGAAAAACCGAAACAACTTGAAATTTTCACCAAATCTTTATATTGTTGTTTTTTATATATGAATAAGTTTTCAAAGTATTTTGACATATTTTGACATATTTATAGACAATTTAAATTTTCAATTTTGTAAATTTTTTATTTTTAAACATCTATAAAATTTAATTGGCTGGCCGAAAACTCTCGAAAATTTAATACAAGGTTTATAATAAGCTTAACTTATTTTCATTAGAAAATATCGGTGATCGTTTCACTCAAATTTTTTTTATAAGGTCATAAAACTCAAATTTGTATAAAATGTGTCAAAATCACGATAATTTGAAAGTTATTTTGTAGATAAAAATTCATAAAATTTTTTCTGTTTATACTTAAGGTTCAAAATTTTAACACTAGGTTGTTCATAAGCTAATCTTCAAAAATATATAAAAAAATTTCTACCGGACCCAAAGGAAAAAATTTTATGACCGTTTGAAATTTAAATTTTTACGAAATCGCATTATAATTTAATTTAAATATAAAATACTGTATTATTATATACACATTTTAGACAAACATATTAACTCCGTTCAGAATCGTTATTTGTATACAATGATATCTATCATTGCATTCAAATTTAACAAATCCATTGTAATAATGACCTATCCTATAAACG